>JAKCPB010000281.1:0-122677 GCA_021442155.1 Cymbidium sinense | reverse complement strand
AGGTTTAAGTTTTATTTTTATTTATTTTTAGGTTTATTGTTTAGTTTAGGTTTTTTTTTCTTTTAATTTATTTTATTTTTGGTTTTATTTTATTTAGGGTTTAGGTTAGGGTTTAGAGTTTAGGGTTTAGGGTTTATGTTTAGGGGTTTAGGGTTTTAGGTTTAGGGTTTTATGATTTAGGCTGAGTTTAGGTTTTAGGTCTAGGGTTTTTTACTTTAAAAAAATTTTTTTTGTAAAATTAAATTTTATTGCCACAAAGAAAAGGTACAAAGTCCCGAGGGGGCAAATCTAAGCTAATGCTCAAAGAGCTACAAAAGTCCTAAGGAGATAAGCCACCTAGCTAATACAATAGATAATGAAAGTAAGATAGTAAAAAAAGAAACAGAGATCCACAAAAAATAATCGTTGAAATCAGCAGAAAACTTCCTCTATTCCTTTTGAAACCAAAGACATAGCAACAAAAGTCTCCCAACTACAGATCCAACAAGCTTGTAAAGGATGAGTACAGATAATGAAATAGTTAATTAAGCATAAAATATAAGAGTAAAGAAGTAAAAGATGAAGAAATGGCTCAAAGTTATAATCTTCTTAAGGAGCAAGACCATATGTAAGCATCCAAACTTCAAGTGAAGGGTTACAATTACATATAGTACTACCACCAAATGGAAGGGGAAACATCAAGGCCATCTACATACCTCTTGTAGCACCTTACCAATGATGATCATCACAAACTTGAATAAAACTTCAAATAGCAAATATAACCATAAACACCCAAGAATGATATATTAAACTCAAAGCAAAGTAGATAAGGAGGTAACCTATCAAGAAAGCATTAGACCAGAGGGAGCACCACCAAAGCCACCATGCTAACATAATTGCTAGGACAAAACCTCACAATATGGGAAAAAAATACAGAGACCAAACCAAGGAAAATGAGAACCTCATTGACATGCAAAGAAAAAACAATACTATGTGAGGAATAGTAAGACTAACATCAAGAATGTTAGAACCAAGGCAAACCATCAAAAAAAGAAGAAGAGGTTCAACCACAATCCAAATGAAAATCAAAACTAGAAGAGAAGAATGGGAAAGAAAGAATCAAGCATAATTTGAAAAGATCAGGAAAATTATAAAAAAGTAAATACTTTTGACCAAATAAGCCTAGAGCACCCAATCTAAGCAAAATGAAGAAGGTAGTCCACCTCATACCAAGACCGCCAAGGATTCAAATCAATAGACTTAGAACCATCGGGATGAAAAGAGTCATCCCCACAAATTGAAAATAAGGGAAAGCCATAGACATCACCACCAATGCAAATCCAAGGATAGAGAATCTAGTTTAAAATAGATATAGAAGTCAAAAAAAAAAAGTAAGAGCCCTTAGGATCACAAATAACCCAACAATAGAGACAAAGGAAACAAGAACTAACAAAACCATCACGGTACAAAACACATCCAAGAGAGGTCAACCTAGCCATAACACAAACTAAAATAGAACCAAGATCATAGAAATGCCCAATATCAAGATATAATAAAGAGATCCAACCAATAAAAAAGAACCAACTAGAAGACAAAACCCAATGCCTCCACACTGTAAACACCTCTATAGGTTGGGAGAGAAAACAAACCAAAAAGTAAATATAACAGCAAAAATCCAATAAATGGAAAGACAACCCCAACCCAACCAAAGAATGGGAAGAAACCAAACTGGAAAATAAAAGTAGGTTTAAGAGAAGAAAAAAATCAAGACCAAACCAGCAAAAGAGAAAACCAAAATATTCAAAATAATAACAAGGGGAAAGCCAAAGCCCCACAGGAGGAAAAAAGGCTAAAAGCTTCTAACATAAGGCAAACCAGTTTTATCAAGATTCACAAGACCTCTTAAAAGGAAAGGGATGTCATCATTAGAAAACATTTGCAAAGAAGAAGACTTGGCCCCCAAATTGGAAAGAAAGTCAGCACAAGAGTTGGCTTCTCTATAAATATGAGAATTTGAAAATCTAGGTTAGCAAGAAGCCTCCTAGTATGATTAAGTAAATAATACACTTCAGTATTACCATGAGCATAAGATTTGAGTAAATCTAAAAGAAGGAGAGCATCAACTTCAAACCAGATCTTATGAAAACCTTGTTGTAAACAAATGGAAATGCCATGATGAAAGCCTTTGAGCTCAACAAATAACACATAACAAGGCTCTAAAGGGGCAGTAAAAGTAGAGATAACCTTGACACTATGATCTCTCAAAATCCCACGCCATAATAACCATTAGAATCGAGTGTTAACCTTAATGTAGTGAGGTTTAATCTAGTATATAATTTTTGGGTAGAGAGACATTACCGGGAGGGATAATCCCAAAATTCAAGGCCACCGACTTGCACCCTTTAAAACTAGAGTGAGTAAGAAGATTAGCTCTGAAAAGAGACAAAATTTTATATTTGGCTCTAGCAATAATATGATGATAATTCAAAGAAATATTACAATGCTTAGCATCATTTCTATCCATCCAAATATACCAAATAATAGTAATAGCAAAAAATTTTAACATGGGCCTTAGAAGTATGGGAGAAACATGCTTCAAGAAGTTGCATAATAGAAAATGAACCATTAAAATGGAAAGTATTAAAAATATTATCATACCAATTCCACATTTTGGCAGCAATAGGGCCATTCACAAAACATGATCTACACTTTCAATGTGATAAAAACATTGACATTTATAGGGGAGATGGAAACCTTTTTTCAGAAGAGTATCAACCATAGGGATATAATGCTTCAGAATGCGCCAAGTTAAAATTGAGAATGAAGTAGAGACACTAATATTCTAGATTTTAGTAAAAATCAAGGACTCTTGATATTTAAATATGATGAAATGCCAAACATCCTTAAAAAAAATCTTCAGAAGAAGAATTATTGAAGAGAATTTGGTCGTTCATTAGGGAAAGGATTTTAAGGATTTTGTCATGATCACATTAGGAAAAGGATATTCAATTGAGCCACATCCCACTTATTATGAGTAATTAACTAATTAATCTTAAGCATCAAGTGGAATGAGTATTGAGTGGGAATCAATAGAGCCTACCCCACCCAATTGTCTTGCCAAAAGAAAGAGGAACTAGAATTGACACCCCAAGAAATTAAGTTCTCAAGATTCCATTTGATACTACAAAGTCTTCTCCACATGGAGAATCCCCATTTGAAAGCACAAATGAGGGGATGTTTTCCCTACAATTTAGCATGCATAAACTTTGACCAATAACTATGTTTATTTCTAATATTCCACCAATTTTATAGGAAAAATAGTTAATAGAATCCTCTAAAGTTTTGCAACCCAAACCACCTTCATTAATAGGACCACAATATCCAAACTAGCCCAATGTAATATTTTGATAGAAAAGTTAGATCCCTAAAAAATTTATTAAAGAGTCTACTAATCTTAATAGAATGTGTAGGAACAATAGTAGACAATAGATACAGGCAGAGCAAAGGGTACTTTTGATCGATAAGTCTAGCTCCAAAGAAAAGTAAATGGAACTCCCAAGAGGAGGTTTTCTTATTTATTTTTTGAATAACTTCATCAAATAAAGAAGATCTTTTGTTCCCCTATAAAGGGAGTCCCTGATACTTGATAGGGAGAATTTGATGAAAAACTTGTAATATTTTATAGCATTGATCTTAGATAAGGAAATAGAAGAGCTAGTAATAAAACAACTTTTATCAAGATTAATATTCAAGCCACTCTCCTTACCAAAAATAGTTAAGAACTTACATAATTTTTTAATATAAAGAGTAGAGGCATTGCAAAATATAATGAAATCTTCAACAAAACTAAGGTGAGAAATGGGAAACCCACCAATAGTTCTAGAAGTACATGTTAGCATTCTACTAAACATCTACCAATACATCTAAAAAGATATTCCATAGTAATAATGAAAAGGGTAGGAGAGAGAGGGTCCCCTTGCCTTAGCCCATGAGAAGAAGAGAAGAAACCATGCACTTCACCATTGAGGAGCAAAGAAAACCAAGAATTCTCAATCCCATTCTTAATTAAAGCAATAAATTGGTTAGAGAATCCAAATAAAGCCAAAATTTTATATAGGAAAACCCAACCAATATTATCGTAAGCTTTGGAAATGTCAAAAAAATAGGTTTCCATCATGAACATTGGCATTTAAGTCATGGATCATCTCTTGGTCTAAAAAAACATTATCAAAATGGATCTCCTTAACAAATTTGATTGGGGAGATAATTATAGAAAGAAAGATAGTCTTTTAGCCAAAATCTTAGAAATAAGTTTATTAAAAAAAGAGTAAAGGCTAATCGGCCTAAAATCACTCCAAACTTCAAGATTGTCTTTTAGGAATTAAAATAATGGAGGTTCTAGCAAAATATTTAGGAAGGGTACTACCCTTAATGAAATCAAGGATAGCTTTAGCTAAGTCCTCTTTAATGATAATCCAACATTTTGGAAAAAGAGGGTAGTATAACAGACCAAGAGTCTTTATTCATACTCTACAAAGTAGCAATTTAATACTTGGAAGAAGAAAGCATAATGTTATCATCATGAAATAAGATTAGAATAACTTCAGTCAAGAAATATCATCATAAGCAACATTTTTATTCAAGCTCTTTATAAAAAAGAAAAAATAGTAAGCTCCTTTTATCCAACACCAAACTCCATCATTAATTTTCATGAATGTGATTTATAGCCTTTTTCTTTTAACAATGACATGAAAATATTTAGTATTATGATCACCATCGAGATCCATTTTATAGAAGCTATGCCAATAGGTCTCCTCCATGTCTTGAAAACATGTTAACCTATCTTTAGCTTGAGAACAAATGAATTTTAGAAGGATCATTAACAACAATGTTTCCAAAACTATAACCTCATTCTCCATATCTTTGATATTGACAAAAAGGTTCTTGAAATAATGTTAATTCCACCAAGTAAGGCATTGTTTAAGCCTTTTTAATTTGAACCACAATCTCCTCATCCCAAAATAGAATCAGATGAAGAGGTTCACCCCAATTAAAACATCCAAAATTTATCATCCATGAGCCATATTTTAAAGAAAGGATTTACTAGCAAAGTAGAGATGGTCAGTGTCTTCTCCATAGAAGATAGGAGAATATTAATCCACAAATGATTAAAAGAACCCATCTAGCTTTGCGTCTATAATTATTCCAAGTAAATTGAGACCCACTAAAGCCAATATGAATAAGATGACAATCAAGGATCATGTTATTAAAATCTTCCATAGAAAATAAGGAGCATTACCACCAACTTAGAGGAAGAAGAGATAGTATTAAAGTCCCCACCCACAAACCAAGGAGCATAAGAAGAAAACTAATAAGATCCTTCCAAAGAAGCGTCTACCATTTATTACAAAAAAGCATAAACAAATGAGCCAAAAAAACACCAATTATCATAAGTAATCTTAACATTCACAACTTGGGATAAATCATCCAAAACCCAGAACATAGGGACTATTCCAAAATCCAAATTTTATTGCTCGTTAGCAAAAAAAAATTAGAAAAACCAATCATTCTCAACAAAAGAAAAAGTTATAAGGAAGAATAAAAGGTTCCAAAATAGCCAAAAGAAATTTATGAGAACGAACTAAATTTCTAATTTATTTCTAACATAGGGTACCAATCCCTCTCATTCCAAATTAAGAAAGAAACCATTTATTTTGGGTGAAGAGTGATCTAGTAACTCATAAAGTTAGAAATTTAGTTTTAGAGTTTTATTTTTCTTTCTAAAACCATTTGTAATTTATTAGTCATATCCACAACATCACCTTAGATAGATTGTTCGGTATGTTTGGAATAAGGTTGCACATTTAAACCATCATTGATGCCACTTCACCTTCTTCCAAATCATTATTAAAGTATCATTAGAAATCAGTTCAAAATTATGAAGATGGGGAGAAGATTAGAACCATTTAAAGCATAAAATGCCCAATCGATTAGAAACTTTATCCTTAGTTTGCTCACCATTCAAGCCCTCATCAAGGATCACATTTTCTTCAATTAGGTAAGGAAAAGAATCATTTGAGATAAAATCATCATCCATAAGTTTCAAAACATATTATCCATATTATTACCAATATATCAATGGGATTCAAATGTATAGCCCATTACAAAATAATGCATCCTTATGACATCCAAAAGTGATTAGGCTTAAGAACGCATATTTTCCAAAGAAGTAGTGGGAGGATCAAGGCAATGACCTGTAAAGAGTTATCCATTGAACAACTTTCTTTAACCAAGGGTGCCTTAAGATTGAAAGTTATTATGAATGGGTTTGGTTTCAAGGTGAGGGTGAACCATAAAGCAATTCAAACTCCATGACCATGAATTTTGAATGGGAACAAAAAAAAAAAATTCTCAAAATCCACTTTTGCAAATATCCATATTTCATCGATCCTAGCCAAATTTCCTTTGGAAATTTTTTAGTTATATCCAACTTGACTAGAATACCAATAGATGGTCGGTATTAGAAGCATCCATATCAACTTAAGGAGGATGACAACAAGACACCCACAAAAAAGAAACTCATGATTAATGAAATGGACATGCAAATTGGGAAGAGAGATCCAAACCGTAACAATAAGATATTCCTCCTTAATATTAAAATGGGCCTCCATTTTAACAACGACCGACAATTGAAAATATATATGAGCATCAGAGAAAATTTGAGAATAATCTAAGTCATTTGAAAGTTAATCACATGAAGGGGAATCAATCAATTCAAAAAGATACCATAGAGTTTCAACTATGGAAAATGATCTAATATTCTCCAAAGTAGATGACATTTTACCCTAAACCTAAAAAAATTTCTTTGCCATCCTACCCAAAAAAATAAACCTAAACACTTGATGTTTGATGCTTACATGGTGCTCAGACCATTTATATATGAGCCTTTCTTTATCTTATTTTTCTATCTACTTACTCTTTATGCAGATTAATTTTCATTTTCTACTCATCCCTTTAATCATGTTGTAGATTTCAGTATAGGTTGGAGACTAATCTCTATTCTCTATTTCAAAGAGTACAGGAAGTTCTAATTTCATGGGATTTTTTTGTGGATCTCTATTTCTTTTTTCTAGCTTTGTTTTCCTTAACATTAATAACTTATCCTTACTCTAGCTCTAACATTAGCTTTAAATTTATCTAAACCTAACCTTCTTTAAATAAAATTTTTTTAATTTCCCAAAAAAACTAACTCCTAAATAAACCTAAACCCTAAACCCAATAAAATCTAATCTAAACCCAATAACCTAAAATAAACCTAAATAATCCAAACCTAAACTCTAATAAATAAAAATAAAACCCAAACCTAAAATCTAAAATAAACCTAAACTCTAAAATAAAATTAAACCTAAAATAACTAAAACCTAAACCTAAATAAATATAAAACCTAAAATTAAAACCTAAATAAGCTTAAAAACTAACCTAAACTAAAAACTAAACCTAAAATAATAAATAAACCTAAATAAAATAAACTAAACTAAAATAAATAAAACCTAAACCTTAAACCTAAATAACTAAATAAATAAAATTATTAAAATAAACCTAAACCTAAACTAAAAAAGAAACCTAAAAATAAACCTAAAACCTAAACAAAGAAGTAAAATAAAACCTAACCTAAACCTAAAATAAAAAAATAAACCTAAACCTAAAAATTAAAATAAAATAACTAAAAAATAAACCTAAACCTAAAACTAAACCTAAAAATAAACTAAAATAAAAACTATACTAAAATAAATAAAAAATTAAATAAAAATAAAAATAAATCTAAATAAAATAAAAATAAAAAAGTAAACTAAAATAAAATAAACTAAATATATTAAATAAACTAAACCATAAATTTTAAAAAAAGACCTTAAATCCTAAACCCCTAAACAATTAAACCTACTAAACCTACTCAAAACCCAAATATAAACCCTAACCCTAAACCCTAAACCCAATAAATAAACCTAAACCCTAAACCCTAAAAGAATAAACAATACCCTAAAACCTAAACCTAAATAAAAAAATAAGAAATAAACACTAAACCCTAAACCTAACCTACAACCCTAAACTTAAAACCCTAAACCCTAAACCCCAAAACCCTAAAACCTAAAACCTAAAATAAAACAAACTAAAAAAATATAAACCTAAATAAAATAAAATAAAATAATACCAAACTAAAATATAAACCTAAACATAAAATAAAATAAAATAAAATAAATAAAATAAATTAAAATAAAATAAATAAAATAAACAAACTAAAAAAATAAAATAAAATAAAAAATAAAAAAAACTAAAAATAAAACTAAAAAAAAAATAAATAAACCTAAAATAAAAATAAAATAAAATAAAAAACCTAAACCTAAAAAATAAACCTAAAATAAAACCTAGAAAAAATAAAAAATAAAACCAAACCCTAAACTAAAAAAAAAAAAAAACCTAAACTAAAAAAGAAAAAAAATAAACAAAATAAAATACATAAACCCTAAACTAAATTAAACTAAAATAAATAAACCTAAACTAAATAAAATAAAATAAACTAAAATATACCTAAACTTAAACAAAAAAATAAACCTAAAATAAACCTAAAATAAAAACATTAACCTAAACCTAAAAATAAAAATTAAATATAAACCTAAAAAATAAATTAAATAAAACTCAACTAAAATAAACCTAAACCTATAAAATAAACTAAAATAAACCTAAACTAAAATAAATAAACCAAAAAATAAATAAAATAAACTAAATAAAAATTAAAATAAACCTAATTAAATATAAAAAATAAAGTAAACAAAAATAAATAAAATAAACTAAATATACTAAATAAACCTAAACCAATTTACTTAATTTTAAAAAAAAAAGAATAAACCCAAAATCCTAAACCTAATCAAACCTAAACCCTAAACCTACAACCCTAAATCAAACCTTACACCTAAAAAACCCTAAATCTAAAACCCTAAACCTAAAAGCATAAACCCTAAACCTAAACCTAAACCCTAAACCCTAAACCCTAAACCCTAAAACTAAATCTTAAACCCTAAACCTAAACTAAACCTAAAGTAACTAAATAATTAAAAAATAAACTAAACCCTTAAACCTATTAAATTAAACCTAAACCCTAAGAATGGTAACCTGAGGGCAAGAACATCACCTAAACTCAATCTAGATCTATGGAGGCTAAGGCTATAAATCACCTGGGGGGATCAAAGTGTGCGGATATGGAGGTGGTGGTCGAAATTATGGAGGCGAGGAGCAATGGTGGGGATCTAGAGTATATACGTGCTCATTTTTATCTATGTCATCACTGTGTCTTAAAAACTTGGTGTGTTACATGGTTGATGAAATCAAAAATAAGAAATGTTTAATCTAAATTGTTATAAAAAAAAAAAACTAAAACCCTAAACCCTAAAATTAAAATTTGAACCATAAACCTAAAATAAACCTAAACTAAAACCCAAAAATTCTAAAATAATAAATTAAAATAAAACCTTAAACCTAAATAAACCCTAAAACCTAAACCTAAACCTAAACCCTAAAACTTAAAAAACCCTAATAAAAATAAACCTAAACCCTAAACTATAAACCTAAAAAATAAAAAATTATAAGTTAAAATAAAATAAACCCTAACACACCTAAGAAAACTAACCCTAAACCTAAACACTAAAATACAAACCTAAACCCTAAACCTTAAAACCTAAACCCTAAACAAAACCTAAACTCTAAACCCTAAACCTAAATAACCTAAACCCTAAAACCCTAAACACTAAACCTAAACCTAAACCCTAAACCTAAAACCTAAAACCTAAACTATAAAATAAAATAAAAATAAAACTCAAGTAAAAACCCAAACCTAAAAAAAAGAAAACTAAAATAAAACTAAAATAAATAAACCTAAAATAAATAAAATAAACTAAATAAAATAAATAAATAAATAATTATAAAAAAATATAAATAAATAAACTAAAATGAATAAAAAATAAATAAAATATAAAAAACTAAACCATAATTTATTTAATTTTAAAAAAAAATATAAAACCTAAATCTAAACCCTAAATAAAAAATAAACCTAAACTAACTAAAACTCAACCCTAAAACCTACAACCCTAAACCCTAAAAAAACCTAAACCCTAAACCTAAACTAACCTAAACCTCTAAACCCCAGAATAAACCCTAAACTAAACCCAAAACCAAAATCATAAAACCTAAACCCTAAACCCTAAACCAAAACCTAAAGCAAACACTAAACCTAAACCTAACCCTAAACCTTAACCTAAACCCTAAACCTAAAAAACTAAACCCTAAAACCTAAACCTAAACTAAAATAAAACACTAAACCCTAAAACCTAAAGCTAAAGTAAATAAACCTAAAATAAAATAAATCAAAACCTAAACATAATAAAATAAATAAAATAAAATAAAAGAAAAAACCTAAACTAAAACCTAAACCTAAACCTAAAATAAAATAAAATAAAAAAATAAAATAAAATAAAAAACAAAATAAATAAAATATAAACTAAAAAAATAAAATAAACCTAAGAATAAAAACATAAATAAAATAAAAAAAAAAAAATAAAAAATAAAATTGACTTAAAATAAAATAAAAAATAAAACTAATTAAAACCTAAACCTAAAAAAATAAAACCCAAAACCTAAATAAAAATAAAAAACTAAACCTAAATAAAATAAAATAAACAAAAATAAAATAAACTTAAACCTAAACTAAAATAAACTAAATTTAAATAAATAAAACATAAGCCTAAACCTAAAATAAACAAAACCAAAAAACTAAATAAAATAAAATAAACTAAAAGTAAACCTAAACCTAAACTAAAAAATAAAACCTAAACCTAAAATAAATAAACTTAAACTAAACCCTAAACCCTAAAATGTTAAAACCTAACCTAAAATAAAATCATATAAAACCTAAACCTAAACTAAGATAAACTAATAAATAAATAAAACCTAAACCTAAACCTAAAATAATTAAGATTAATAAAATAAACCTAAACCTAAACTAAAAAAATAATACCTAAAAATAAAAAAATAAATAAATAAAAAATCTAAAACCTAATCCTAAAAAAAAAAAACTAAAACTAAAAATAAAAAAAATAAAACCTAAACCTAAAAAAATAAAGTAAAAATAAAATAAACTAAAAAATAAACCTAAACCTAAACCTAAATCTAAAATTAATTAAAATAAATAAACATAAAATAAATGAACTAAACTAAATAAAATATAAATAAAATTAAATAAAAATAAAATTAAAATAAACTAATAAATAAAACTAAATAAACTTAAACCTATAAAGTTTAAATTTAAAAAATAAAAATAAAAAAAACCTAAACCCTAAACCCTAAAACCCTAAACCTAAACTAAAACACTAAATTAAAACATAAACCCTAAACCCTAAAGCCTAAACCCTAAACCCTAAACCCAAACCCCTAAAAACCTAAAAATTAAAAAATCAAAAAACCTAAACCTAAACTAAATAAAACCTTAAAATAAAATAAATAAAAAACCTATACCTAAATAAACCTTAAGATAAAATAAAATAAAAATAAAACTAAACTAAAATAAAATAAATAAATAAACTAAACTATAAGATAAAATAAACCTATAAATAAAAACCTAAATAAAATAAAAACTAAATGTAAAATAAAAATAAAATAAACCTAAAATATAATAAAATAAAAACCCAAACCTAAAAATAAATAAAAAATAAAACCCAAATTCTAAACTAAAAATAAAATTAAACCTAAAATAAAAATAAAATAAACAAAGTAAAATAAACCTAAACCTAAACTAAAATAAACTAAATTAAAATAAATAAAACCTAAACACTAAACTAAATACAATCAAATAAACTAAAAATAAACCTAAACCTAAACTAAAAAATAAACTTAAAAAACTTAAAACCTAAACCAAAAATAAAAAAAAAATAAAACTAAACTAAAAATAAACATAAACCTAAACCTTAAAAAAATACTAAAACAAAACCTAAACTAAAATAAATAGAACTAAAATAAATAAACTAAACTAAAAAATAAAATAAACCTAAATAAAATTTAAAAAAATAAAATAAACTAAAATAAATAAAAAATAAACTAAATAAACCTAAACCAACCATTTAAAAAAACTAAACCAAACCCAAAATTCTAAAACCTAAACCATAAAACTAACACTAACTCAATCTAAAACCACAACCCTAAACCAAATAAACCCTAAACCTAAACCCTAAACCTAAATTAACCAACCTAAACCTAAACCTAAACTCTAAACCCTACTAACCCTAAACCTAAACTTAAAACCCTAAAACCTAAACCCTAAAACTAAACTAACTAACCCAATAAAACCCTAAAATAAATTAAAAAACCTAAACCCTAAACCTAAAACCTAAACCAACCTAAACCTGCTAACCTAAACTAAACCTAAACCTTAAAAACCCTAAACCCTAAACCCTAAAGTAAACACCAATAAACCCAAAATACCAAACCTAAACTAAACCTAAACCCTAAAAAAATAAAACCTAAAACCTAAACCTAAATTAAATAAAACCTAAAAATAAAATAAAAATAAAAAAACCTAAACTTAAATAAAATAAAACCTAAAGTAAAACCTAAACCTAAACTAAAAAAAATAAAAATAATAAACTAAACTAAAATAAAATAAAGAAACCTAAACTAAAAAAATAAAACCTAAGAATAAAAAACCTTAATAAAATAAAAAATTTAAATTAAAAATATAATAAAAATTAAATAAAAACCTAAACCTAAAAAATTAAACCTAAAAATAAAAAAATAAAAACTAAACCCTAAAATTAAAAAAAACTTAAACCTAAAAAAATAAAATAAAATAAACAAAATAAAATAAATCTAAACCTAAACTAAAATAAATAAAACCTAAACTTAAACCTAAACCTAAAATAAACTAAACCTAAACTGAAACCTGAAATAAATAAAATAAAATTAACTAAAAATCTATTTAAACCTAAACTAAAAAAAATAAAATGTAAAAATAAACCAAAATAAAAATCCAAAACTTACCTAAAAAAATAAAATAAAACCTAAACTTAAACCTAAAAAAAAAAAACCTAAACCTAAAAAATAAAATAAACTCAACTAAAAAAATTAACTTAAACCTAAACCTAAACCTAAAAAAAATAAACTAAATTAAAACCTAAACTAAAATAAATAAAACTAATATAAATAAAACAAAACTAAATAAAATAAAAAAATAAATAAATAAAATAAAATAAAACCTAAAATAAATAAAAAATAAACTAAATAAATCAAACCTATACTTTAATTTTAAAATAATAAAACCTAAACCCTAAATAAACCTAAACCATAATCCTAACCAAAACTAAAATTAACCCTAAACCCTCCTAAATTAAACCCTAAAAATTTAAAACCCAAAACCCTAATCCTAAACCATAAACCCTAAAAGCATAAACCCGAAAACCCTAAACCTAAAATCTAAACCTAAACCTTAAAAACTAAACCCAAAACCTAAAACCCTAAACCTAAAACTAAAAAACCCTAAACCTAAACCAAACCCTAAATCTAAACCTAAAGTAACTAAATAAATTAAAAAATAAACCTAAACCCTAAATCTAAACCTAAACCTAAATCTAAACCCTAATGGAAGAAAACCTAGGAACAACAACAACCAAGCTAAAATGGAAAATAAAAGTGATGGGGAATTAGAGATGTTGGTGGATAATAATTATAGGAGCAATGAGGTTACAATGGTGGTGGCGAGGGAAAATCGTGGATATGATGGATCCCAAAAGGTCGGGTGGTATGAGAAGAGAAACTAAAAAATGCCAACTGATCTAAAATGTCATTATAGTAGACTTATCTTATTTTCTATGCTCATTTTTTTATCTAATGTATCTTAGAAAACTTAGTGTTTACTAAATCAAAAGAAGAAATGTTGAATCTTAATTTATTCTCTATTAAAAAAAACCAAAACCTAAACCCCAAACTAAAACTAACCTAAAACCTAAACCTAAACCTTAAACTAAAACCTAAAACCTAAACCTAAAACCTAACTAAACCCTAAAAAACCTAAACACTAAACTAAATAAACCCTAAACACTAAAACCTAACTAAACCCAAACCCCAAAACCTAAAACCCTAAACCCAACTAACCTAAACCCTAAACCCTAACATCTAAAATGCTAAAAACCTAAACCCAAACTAAATAAAACATAAATGTAAAATAAATAAAACACTTAAACTAAAATAAAATAATAAAATAAATAAAATAAAACCTAAACTAAAATCCAAACCTAAACTTTAACCTAAAAAAATTAAATAAAAAATAAAACTAAACTAAAATAAAATAAAAAAATTTAAGCTAAATTTAAAAAAAAAAAACCTAAATAAATTAAAAACTAAACCTAAAATAAAATAAAATAAAAAAACTAAATAAAATATAAACCTAAAAGTAAACCTAAAATAAATCATAAATAAATAAAAAAAAAACCTAAACCCTAAACTAAAAAAAAAACTTAAACCTAAAACTAAAATAAACTAAGCTAAAACAAATAAAACTAAACCTAAACCTAAACCCTAAAAACCTAAAAACTTAAACCTAATGTAAATAAAACCTAAAAAGTAAAATAAATAAATAAACCTAAACCTAAATAATATAAAATAAAAAAGAAAAATTAAATTAAAACATAAACCTTAACCTAAAAATAAAAAAAATAAATGAAAATAAACTAAATTAAAATAAATAAAAAACTAAACTAAACTAAAAAAATAAATAAAAATAATGAAAAACTTAAATAAAATAAGAACTAAATGTAAAATAAAAATAAAATAAACCTAAAAAATAAAATAAAATAAATAAAAATATAAAAAATAAACCTAAAAGTAAATAGAAATAAATAAAATAAAACCCAAACCCTAAACTAAAATAAAACTAAACCTAATATAAAATAAAATAAACAAAAGAAAATAAACCTAAAACTAAACTAAAGTAAACAAAACTAAAATAAATAAACCTAAACTTAATCCTAAAATAAACTAAACCTAAACCTAAATAAACCTAAAGTAAATAAAATAAAATAAACTAAAATAAACCTAAACCTAAACTAAAAATAAAACCTAAAATAAGCTAAAATGAAATAAAACCTAAAACCTAAAAAAAAAAAAAATAAAATAAAAAAACCTAAACCTAAACCTAAAAATAAAAAAATAAAACCTAATCCTAAAAAATAAATAAAATTAAACTCAACTAAAAAAAACTACACCTAAACCTAAACCTAAAATAAAACCTAAACTAAAATAAGTAAACCTAAAATAAATAACTAAATTAATAAAAATAAACCTAAATAAAAAATAAAATAAACTAAAACAAATAAAAAATAAACTAAATAAACCAAAACCTATATTTATTTAAAAAAAAAAACCTAAACCTCAACCTAAAACCATAAACCTAAAAACTTAAACCCTAAAAAAGCATAAACCCTAAAACCATAAACCCTAAACACTAACCCTAAGCCATAAACCCTAAACTGTGAGTCACTATATCACCCAAGAGGGAGGGTGAATTGGGTGATTTTAAAAATTTTAAAAGTTAAATCTTAAATTTTATGTTTTAGTAGAAAATTAATTTTAGATTTTATAATGATAAGATAATTCTAAAAAAATAAAAGTATAGTAAAGTAAAGAGAGATAATAGCATAATTTTATGTGGTTCAACCAAACCTCAAAACCTACATCCACGCCACCACCCTAAATCCACTAAATGTAAAGTAGCTTATAAATAGTACTCTCCTATAACGAAGCGATTACAACCCCTACAATAATATGTACTCTCCTAGAAAGGGGAGAGTACAACCCTAATATAAATTTTATAGCACAAAAAGAAAAATATAAAATAACAATTTTTGATAAAATAAATCTCTCCAAATATACCAAGCTATCCAATTCAAAAGTGATCTCACAACTTATAAATGATACTTTATAACTTAAAATTTTGGCAAGATAAAATGCTCACTTAATATTGATAAGAAATAATAAAATAAATATCTTAAAGTGATCTTACTAAGATGTTTATGTTATTACAATTTGTAGACTAATATAAAATGATTTCAAAATAAATTCACAATATTCTTTTGCACAATAAAATAAATTTTAGTAGGGAATAATTTATTTCATTTTAAAAAAAAAGATGCTTTCAATTAAAATAAATGATCACAAAATACTTAAATAAAATTACTATATGATAGATCTAAGTAGGCTAGTAAGCATTTAATTAAAAAGAGAGATCTAGCAAATATGAAAATAAAATGCTTAAAATGTACCTCTAAAATAGATCTAAGAATAAATGATCTTTCAAATATGAGTAATGAAGAAATATTTCAAGAAACAAAAATAAATTTGTAAGATGATAAAAATTTCAACAAGTTGAAATAAATCCTACAAACTATCACAAGAGTTTTTCACAAAAAAAAATGATTGAAGAAATTTTGATGTGAAAAACTTAGAATTTGATGTCCAAAGACAAATCCACCAAAAAATATAAATTGGAAAGAATAAATAGATGGTGAAAATAGTATGAACAACTAAAAATGGATTAAGATCAAGAAAATAAACTCAAGTAATTTGAGAAAGCTCACTTAGTTGAAGATGTTGAAGCTTCCAAACCAAGGATTTGATCTTGCAATATTTGGAGAACACTTGGAAGGAAAATCTTGGAAAAAAAATTTAGATTTTGGAGGGATTTTGAATTTGAATGAGGAATGCTTTCATGAAGAGAATGAGGGCTATTTATAAGCAAGAAGGTCATTTTGAATTTCTAAAAAATATATTTTAACATCATTTTATAATAATTTTATATTTAATAAAAAATATAATTTAAATAAATATTAAATTCAAACTGCCAAAATTTAGCTATTCACATGGGCAAGTCAAAAATAATAAAATATGGCTCTTAATATATTCAAAGCATGTATCATGCATTCATTGTTAAAATTTACTAATGTTTGAAAAGTCATAACAAATTCAATTTTAATCAAATGGTCATGTAACCTATCCAATTAAAAAAAAATCCAAGGAATCTTGGAGATAAAATCATATAAATTCCTTGATTATAAATGACTTTGGCTAAAATACAAAATTATACATATTTTTGTTAATATTGAAATATGATATTTTAATATTATGATATAATTTATATGTAATCATACATATGTTAGTTTTCATATAACCTTAAAATTAAATTAAATATTTAATTATATTAAGTATATAAACTAATTACACTTAATAGTCATAATTTATTATCATTTATTTTTTTGACAATTCAAATGCTATGTATGAAACATATAATTGAATGTTAATTAG
The DNA here is from genome assembly GCA_021442155.1 of Cymbidium sinense. Lineage (NCBI taxonomy): Eukaryota > Viridiplantae > Streptophyta > Magnoliopsida > Asparagales > Orchidaceae > Cymbidium > Cymbidium sinense. The sequence goes on along the minus strand of JAKCPB010000281.1, from coordinate 105,304 downwards.
ATATAGATTTATATAAATTAACCTCATTATCATTATTTCAAATAAAAAAAAATAATATGTTAAGTTGTAAGCAAATTGATTCATGCCAATGAACTCATATGAATTTCTAAGATAGTTATAATTGCATATAAGCTAAAATATTATATCTTGAGCTTCACATTATCCATTTTGATCAATCTTTCATTCTTCTATTCTTGTAATTTCCTCAAACATATTGTGAGATGTATTGGATATGTAATTAGCAATTAATTTATCAAATGCATAAAACATATATTAGAACATCCAAGCATTCATTTGTTATCATCTAAATTGATTGATTGAGGCTCATTAAGCCAACAATCTCCCCTTTTGATGATGATAAACTAATGTTGGTATTAATTTTGATGAAGGTTGACCTTTCATCATAGTTTTGAAAAAATTTGTCTTCTTAAAAAAATTAATGCACAAGAGATGAATAATGTTGCTCCCCCTAAATGTAAGCATGAAATAAATTTAATACTAAGCAACAATTTACTATTCTCCCCCTTTTGATAATATAAAAAAGTGAGAGAAAACTACATATAATTATAAATAATAAGATCTAACATTCCAAGCATGAGACTACATAAATGTTCTTCTGGTAATGGTTTTGTAAAAATATTTAGAATTTGTAAATTGGTACTAATGAAATTAATATTAACATTACCTTTCAAAACATGATCCCTAATAAAATAATGTCTAATTTCTATATGCTTGGTTTGTGAGTGCTGGATAGGAGTTTTGGTTAAACTAATAATACTAGTATTGTCACACTATACTAGAATGTGATCTTACTTAATAGTAAAATATATTAATTTCTTCTTTAACCAAAGGACCTGTGCAACACAACTACCGACAGCTATGTACTCATCCTCAGTAGTGGATAAAGCTACATAATTTTATTTCCATGATGACCAAGACACAAGTGATGATCCTAAAAATTAGCATGTGCCTGATGTGCTTTTTCTATCTACTTTTCATCTAGTAAAATTAGTATCAGAATAAGCAACCAAATCAAATGATAAAGAATTTTTAGGATACCATAAACCTAACTTAGTAGTGTCTATCAAATACCGAAAGGTATAAAAGTGAGATTCTTTCAGGTTGACTTCTATTAAATAAGATTCTTAAGGTTGGTTTGAAAATGAGCACACAACAAACAACAAATATAATATCGTGCCTACTAGAAAGAAGGTATAAAAGTGAACCTATCATACTCCTATAAAGTTTTTGATCAATAGATATTCCTAATTCATCTAAATCCAATTTTGTAGATGGGCTCATAAGAGTTTTACTAGATTTAAATCTTTTCATGTCAAACCTCTGAAGCAATTCATTTGTGTATTTGGTTTGATAGATGAATGTGCCATTTTCTTATTGCTTCACTTGAAGACCTAAGAAAAAAATAAGTTCTCCCATCATAGATTCATTTCAAACTCTTTAGACATCAAAGATGAGAACTCATGGCATAAAGATTCATTTGTACTTCCAAATAATATATCATCTACATACACTTGTACCATAATCAAATCATCATCTATGCTCTTAAGGAATAAGGTGGTATCTACTCTACCCTTTCTAAATCCATGATCTATCAAAAAGTTACTTAACCTATCATACCAAGCACGAGGAGCCTATTTTAAACCATATAAGGCTTTCTTTAATTTATACACATGATTTGGACAATCAAGGCTCTCAAATCCAGGTGGTTGCTCTACAAATACATCTTGGTCAATAAATCCATTCAAAAATGCACTCTTGACATCCATTTGAAAATGTTTAAAATCCTTAAAATAAGCATAAGCAAGGAGTAACCTAATAGCTTGTCTTGGTGCAAAAGATTCTTCAAAATCTATACCTTCAACTTGTGTGTACCCTTGTGCAACTAACCTAGCTTTATTTCTAATAATACAACCTTAATAATCTAGCTTATTCCTAAAGACCCATTTTGTTCCAATGATATTTTAATCTTGCGTTCTTGGGACTAATTCTCAAACATCATTTCTTACAAATTGATTCAACTCCTCTTCCATAGCAATAATAATCCAAAAATATCTTTTAATGCTTCTTCTAAATTTTAGGTTCAACCTGATAAAAATGAATGATCTACAACCTTTCTACTATGTCTTCTAGTCATAACTCCTTTTGAAGGATCTCCTAATTAGTTCCTTTGGATGATTTTATTATATTTCCATTCTTTAGGCATTGAATCATCCACATTATCTTCTAAAGATATTTTCTTAAGATTATCAATCTCTTCATCAATCACTTCATTTCTAATGGGATCAATTAAATTTTCATCAAAAAATAATATGTATTGATTCTTCTACAATAATTTTTCTCTTATTGAAAACTATAAGCTCTAGAGTATCCTAAGAAAATATCATTTGATTTGCAATCAAACTTACCTAGATGCTTTTTTCCATTATTCAAAATAAAGCATTTACATCCAAATACATGAAAGTGTTCAATCTTAGGCTTCTTTCCAAAAAATAATTCATAGGGTGTCTTCTTTAAAATTGGTCTAACATAGATCCTATTCATCTTATAACATGCAATATTTACTACTTTTGCCCAAAAATATTTTGCCAATTTATACTCATCAAGCATAGATCTACTTAATTCAATTAATATTCTATTTTCTCTTTCTACTACTCCACTTTATTGGGGAGTTCTAGGTGCAAAAAATTATGTCTAATCCCATGTTCATCACAATAATCCTCAAATAATTTATTTTCAAATTCCCCACCATGATCAGTTTGAACCCTATTAATCAAAAGGCCTTGTTCTCTTTGAATATATTTAGAAAACTTTTTAAACTAACCAAAAACATCATCCTTATAAGTTACAAACAAAACCCAAGTATATCTAGAGAAATCATCAACAATCATAAAATCATAATTTTTACCACCTAAGCTAGTGGTGCTAATTGGACAAACAAATCCATGTGCAACAATTCTAGAGGTCTAGAAGTAGAAACAATATTTTTACTTTTAAATAAGCTTCTAGAATGCTTACCATGAATACATGCAACACAAACATAGTTTGAATGAAAATTTAATTTAGGCAATCTAACTACTAAATCAAGTTTAGCATTTTATTGAGTGTGTGCATGTTAATATGACATACATAACCATATATCATCATGAGTGCTTTTAAAATAAAGTAAATTCAAATTAACATCATGAAAGCTATCTAAATTAATGACATAAATATTTTTATGTATTTTCCTACTAAGAAAACATTTTCATTATTTTTATAATACAATATGATGTATGAAATACTACATTCAAACCTTTATCACATAATTGACTAATAGAAATTAAATTATGTTTTAATCCTTCTTCTAGAAAAACTTTATATAAAGTGATAGAATTCTTACTAATAGAACCAATACCAATGATCTTTCCTTTTGCATTATCTCCATATGTAACAAATCCTCCATCACTTGATTCTAAAGTTGTGAATTTATCTTTGTCTCCCGTCATATGTCTTGAACATCCACTATCCAAGTACCACATGCCTTCTTTGATTTTGCTTTGAAGGCATTCCTACAAAAGAAAATCACATGTTAACTTTTGGAACCCAAACATGTTTGGGTCCACATTCTAAATTTGAAGCAAGATATCTAGCATGTGTGGTTTGTGTAGTGCTTGTACCTTTGGTACCCAAACATAAGATGATTTCTTAGTGTTTTGTAATTTACGCATAGTAATCAAATGAAATATGCCTTTTCTATCATAATAGTTACACCAAACATTAGTGTTTGCTATTTAGATATAATTATAAGGTATATGAGTGGGATGTGTATGATGCAAATAATTTCTATTAAATGTTTTACTTGATGAAGCATTATAATGAACTTGTGATTTCAAACATAATTCTAATCTTTCTTTTTACAAGATATTGTCTCTTTCAAGTTTACATACATGTAAGGAACAATTTAATAAAGAATTAGTTTTACTTTTAAATTATCACATTTATTTTTTAAATCACAAAATTCATATCTAAATTTTATGTTATTTTTCTATGGTTTTGTATTTTCTTTTAATTTTTATATTCAATAACTAAATCATTAAAAGCATCATCTAATTCATCATAAGATATATCATTACATACCTCTTGAGAATCTAAGTCAGATTTTCCATTTACCATAATACATATGTTGACCTCTTCATCAAATGAGCAAGTACTTGATTCATTTGAATCAAGGTTGGCCCATAAAGCCATCTTCTTCTTCTTATGGTATTTTTCCCCTTCATATTTTTTCTTCTTTCCACATCAATCTTATTCTTCTTTGATTCAACAAGTTCTGGACAATCACCTTTTGTGTCGCTTGTTACATTGGTAGTAAAATGTTCCCTTCACCTATAGAAATTTCTTAGTTTGAAATTTATAGTTTTTAGATTTTATACCTTTGATTCTTCTTCCAAGTTCCCAAGACTTTTGGATAGCATGACCACCTCATCACTATCACCATTCGAGCTTGAGGTGTTGCGCTCATCACTATCATCAACTTGTAATGCAATGACTTTTCCTTTCTCCTTCTCCCTTTTTGCCAAATTATCCATCTTATCCCTTTAAGCAATAACCTGTTCATGTGCTATCAAAGAACCCAAAAGCTGATCAAGTGGATAAGTAGATAAATCCTTAGCTTCACTAATAACTGTTACTTTAGCTTCCCATTCTTTTGGAAGACATCTAAGAATCTTATAAACTAAGTCTTGATTCCTATATGTTTTTCCAAGAGAATGCAATGTTAATTATTTTCATGAATCTAGTATACATATCAAAAAATAGATTCAAGGAGACATATGAAATAACTCATATTCATGAACAAGTCTTTATGTTAGCATCTCTAACTTCACTAGTTCCTTCATAAGTTATAATGAGTTTATCCCATATTTCTTTTGTCATACTAAACATAGAAATTTTCATGTAATCATCAGGTAATAAAGAACAATGTAAAGTATTAGAAGCCTTAGAAATTAATTCATCGAGTTCTCTTTCAACTATAGTCCATTACTCAAAGGGTTTTTCTACTTTAATGACATTTACTTCTACTGTGGGTGTATGATATTGATGTGTCAACATGTACCACATGCGTGCATCTTGACCTCTTAAACATGTACTAATTCTATTTTTCCAATAATCAAATGGTACACTATCTAAAAGTTGAAGTCTATGAGTGGATTATCGCTCTGGTAGTTAACCCTTTGGGAAACCTTGTACCATAGTGAAAAGATCTACTTTTGGATGTTAAGCCAATAAAAGCTATAGCACTGAAGAGAGGGGGCGTGGGGGCGTGAATTGATATTAAAAATTTTAAAAAGTTAAATCTTAAATTTTATATTTTAATAGAAAATAAATTTTATATTTTATACTGACAAGATACAATTCTTAATGCAGTAAAAATAAAAGTACAGTAAAGTAAAGAGAGACAATAGGCACACAATTTTACGTGGTTTAGACAAAGCGCAAAATCGAACAACGTCCACGCCTAGCCACCCCTGACTAAGAATCCACTAAATGAAAAATAGCTTACAAATAGTACTCTCCTATAACGGGGTCAATACAACACCTACAATAATATGTACTCTCCTACAAAGGGGCGAGTACAACCCCAATATAAAATTTACAGCACAAAAAGAAAAATACAAAATAATAAAATTTGATAAAATAAATCTCTCACAAATATACCAAGCCATCAAATTCAAAAGTGATCTTACTACTTATAAATGATCACATTACAATTTAAAATTTTCGCAAGATAAAATTCTCACTTAATATTGATAAGAAATAATAAAATAAAAATCTTAAAGTGATCTTACTAAGATGTTTATGTTATTACAATTTGTAGACTAACATAAAAATGATTTAAAAATAAATTCACAATAGTCTTTTGCACAATAAAATAAATTCTAGAGAGGAATAATTTATTTTATTTTAACCAAAAAGATGCTTTCAATTAATGCAAATAATCACAAAATACTTCAATAAAATCATTATATGATAGATCTAAGTAGGCTAGTAAGCTTTTAATTAAAAAGAGAGATCTAGCAAATATGAAAATAATTTCAGCACAATAATTTAATTTAAAATGCTTAAAATATGCTTCTTAAATAGATCTAAGAATAAATGATCTTTCAAATAATACTAATGAAGAAATATTTCAAGAAACCAAAAGAAATTTGTAGGAAGATAAAAATTTCAACAAGTTGAAAAAATCAACAAACTATCACAAGAGTTTTTTCACAAAAAATGATTGAAGAAACTTTGAGGTGAAAAACTTTGGCTTTGATGTCGAAATATTAATCCACCAAAAAATATAAATTGAAAGAATAAATAGATGGTGAAAATAGTATGAACAACTAAAAATAGATTAAGCTAAAGAAAACAAACTCAAGTAATTTGAGAAAGCTCAATTAGTTGAATTTGTTGAAGCTTCCAAACCAAGGATTTGATCTTGCAATATTTGGAGAACCCCGGAGAAAATCTAGAAATTTTCTCTTAGATTTGCTGAAGGGATTTTGAATTTGAATGAGGAATGCTTTCATGAAGAGAATGAGGGCTATTATAAGCAAGAAGGTCATTTTGAATTATTTCAAAAATATATTATTCTAACATCATTTTATCATATAATAATTTAATATTTAATAAAAATATAATGTATATTTAAATAAATGTTAAACTCAAACAACCAAAATTCAGCTATTCACATGGGCAAGTCAAAAATAACAAAATATGGCTCTTAATATATTCAAAGCATGTAGCATGCATTCATTATTATAATTAGCTAATGTTTGAAAAGTCATAATAAATTCAATTTTAGTCAAACGTGGGTCATATAACCTATACAATTAAAGGAAAAAAAAATCCAAGGAATCCATTGGAGATAAAATCATATATAAATTCCTTGATTATAAAATGACTTTGGCTAAAATACTATATTCAACATATTTTTGTTAATTTTGAAATATGACATTTAAATATTATGATATAGTTTATATATAATCATACATATGTTAGTTATCATATAACCTTAAAATTCAATTAAAACATTTAATTATATTAAGCATATAAACTAATTATAGTTAATAATCATAATCTATTATCATTTCTTATTTTGATAATTCAAATGCTCCGTATGAAACATATAATTAAATGTAAATTAGATAGAGATTTATATAAATTAAACTAATTATCATTATTTCAAGTTAAGTTGTGAGCAAATTGATTCATGCCAATGAACTCATATGAATTTCTAAGATAGTTATAAATGCATATAACCTAAAATATTGTATCTTTAGCTTCACATTATCTATTTTGATCTTTCATTCTTCTATTCATGCAACTTCCTCAAACATATTATCAGATGTATTGGATATGTAATTAGCAATTAATATATGTGAAACACATAAAACATACATTAGAACATCCAAGCATTCGTTTGTTATCTTCAAAATTGGTTAGATTGAACATGAGGCTCATTAAGCCAACATAAACCCCAAACCCTTAACCTAAAGTTACTAAATAAATTTAAAAATAAACCTAAACCCTAAAACCTAATAAAGCTAAACCAAAACCAAACCCAAAGAATGGGCAGAACCTTCACGGTAAGAAAATCAACATTAACCAGGCTCAGTCTAGATCTAGCGATGGAGACGAAGCGGAGGCAACAATTATTGCAGTGGTGGTGTGGATCTCAAGGTGCTGGTGGATATGAAGGTGGTGGTCGGAGCAGTGGTGGTTATGGAGGCAGGAGGCATGACAAAGGTTACAGTCGTGGTGGTGGTGGAGGGATAGATTGGGGATATAATGGTGGATCCCACTACTCGAGAGGCCAGGTTGGTTCTAATGGGAACTGGACAAACTACATAATGGTCGATCCGATCTGCTACTTATGGAACTGTGCCTTTACAGTAGAGACGGTTCTAATTATCTAGGGTTTTCTTATTAGCTCTATGCGTGCTCATTTTTTATCTACGTCGTTGCTTGTGTCTTACTTGGTTGATGAAATCGAAAAGAATAAATGTTGAATCTGAATTTATTCTCTCTTAAAAATAATAAAAAATTCTAAACTAACCCTAAACCCTAAACCCTAAAAAGCTAAAAACCTAAACCTCAACTAAATAAAACCTAAAAATAAAAAATATAAAAAACTTAAACTAAAATAAATAAAAATAAAATAAAATAAAAACATAAACTTAAACCTAAACCTAAACTTAAACCTAAACTTACAAAAAAAATAAAAAAAATAAAAACTTTACTAAAAGAAAATAAATAAAAACCTAAACTAAACTAAAAAATTAAAAACCTAAATAAAATAAAAAATAAATCTAAAATAAAAATAAAATAAGCTAAAAATAAAATAAAATAAAAACTAAATAAAAACTTAAATCTAGATAATAAACCTAAAAATAAAACCTAAAAATAAATAAGAAATAAAATCTAAACCCTAAACTAAAATAAAACCTAAACCAGAAGTAAAAATAAAATAAACCTAAACCTAAACTAAAATAAGTGAAACAAAAATAAATAAAACCTAAACCTAAACCTAAAATAAATTAAACCTAAACCTCAACCTAAACTAAATAAAATAAATAAAAATTAAAATAACCCTAAACCTAAACGAAAAAATAAAACCTAAAATAAACTTAAAATAAAAGCTTAAATCTAAACCTAAAAAAAATAAAATAAAAAGCTAAACATAAACATAAAAATAAAACATACAACCTAATCCTAAAAAATAAAATAAAAATAAAACTAAACTAAAAAACAAACCTAAACCTAAACCTAAACCTAAAAAATAAACTAAAATAAAAAACCTAAACTAAAATAAATAAACCTAAAATAAATAAACTAAATTAAATAAAAACTAAAAAAACATAATCAAAATAAAAAATAAATTAAACTAAAATAAATAAAAAAACAAACTAAATAAACACAAACCAACTAGTTTACCTAATAAATAAATAAAATAAATAATTAAACCTAAACCTAAACATAAACCTAAATTTTAACCCTAAACCCTAAACCCTAAACTAAACTTAAAACCTAACTTAAACCTAAACCCTAATTACCCTAACTAAAACCCTAAACTAAAACCTAAACCTAAATCTAAACCTAACTAACCTAAACCCTAACCTAAACCCTAAACCTAAAACCCATATAAAGTTTAAACACTAAACTTTAAACACTAATCTAAACTAACTAAACCCTAAACCTAAACCCTAAAATTTAAAACCTAAAACCTAAAGTAAAATAAAACTAAAAAATAAATAAATAAAACCTAAACTAAAATAAAAAACCCTAAACTCTAAAACTAACCCTAAACCCTAAACTTATAACCCTAAATGCTAAACCCTAAACCTTAAACCCTAAAAAACCCTAAATCCTAAACCTAAAAAACCCTAAACCATAATGCCAAAACACTACGCCCAAACCCTAAACCTTAACTAAACACTAAACCTAAAATACTAAATAAAAGTTAAACCTAAAAACCCTAAACCTTAAACCTTAAACCCTAAAAACCTAAAAACCCTAAATCTTAAACCCTAAACCCTAAAATTAACCCTAACTTTGAACCCTAAACCCTAAACATATAATCCTAAACCCCAAACCTTAAACCTACAACCTAAACCTAAAGTAAAATAAAATAAATAAACCATATATAAACTAAATGAACTAAAATAAACATAAAAATAAATAAAAAATAAACTAAATAAATAAAAATAAATAAATAAATAAAGTAATTAAAAATAAACCTAAACCTAAACTAAAATAAAAATAAAAATAAACTAAACTAAATTAAATAAACCTAAACTAAATAAAAATAAACATAAAATAAAAATAAATAAATAAATTATACCTAAAAAATAAAACCTAAAACATAAATAAACTAAAATAAAATAAATAAATAAATAAAATAAATAAAAATAAAAAAACTAAACCTAAACCTAAACTTAACTCAATAAAAAGATAAACTAAATATATAAAAATAAATAAATAAGTAAAGTAAATAAAAATAAACTTAGTTAGCCTAAACCTAAACTAAACTATATAAATAATAATAATAAAATAAACTAAACTAAACTAAAAATTAAATAATCAAACCCTAAACATAAAAATAAATAAAATAAAATAAAAATAAAGTAAACTTAAAATAAATAAATAAATAAAATAAAATAAACTAAATTAAAAAAATAAACCGAAACTATATAAATAAACCTAAATAAACTAAAATAAAACTAAAATAAAATAAATAATAAAATACAAATAAATAAATAAATAAGTTATAAAAAATAAATAAATAAATAAACTAATTAAACTAAACTAAATAAACTAAATTTAAAAAAAAAAAAAAATAAAGTAAAATAAAATAAAAAAAATAAACTAAACTAAAATGAAATAAAAAAACTAAACCAAAATAAATAAACTAAACTACAACCTAAACCTAAATAAAAGAAATAAAAATAAACTAAATAAACCTAAATAAATAAAGTAAAAATAAAATAAGCCAAACTACAATAAAATAAACCTAAAAATAAACTAAACTAAACTAAATAATTAAATAAACTTAAACCTAAAAATAAAAATAAAATAAAACTAAACCTAAACCTAAAAATAAAATAATATAAAAATAAACCTAAAAAATAAAACTAAACCTAAAATAATAATATAAATAAATAAATAAATAATCACTAAAATTAAAAAAACTTTAAAAAAATATCAAAAAATAAAAAAATAATCCATAAACCCTAAAAAATCCTAAACCCTTAACAAACCCTAAACCCTAAACTAACCCTAAACCATATAGCCTAAACCATAAAAACCCTAAACCCTAAAGCCTAAACACTAAACTGTAAACAAACCCAAAATCCTAAGCTAACCCTGAGCCCTAAACCCTAAAAACCCTAAACCCTAAACCCTAAAGCTTAAACACTAAACCCTAAACCCTAAACCCTAAATCCTAACCCTAAACACAAAACTATAAAATGCTAAACCATAAAACTAAACCCAAAAAATAAAATAAAATAAAAACTTAAAGAAACAAATAAAATAAATACTAAACTAAAATAAAATAAATAAAACCTAAACTAAACTAAAAAATATAAAACATAAATAAAATAAAAAACTAAACCCAAAATAAAAAAAATAAAATAAAAATAAAATAAACTAAAATAAAAACTAAATAAAAACCTAAACTTAAAAAATAAAATTAAAAATAAAGCCTAATAAAAACTAAAAAAGAACTAAACCCTAAACTAAAAATAAAACTAAACCTAAAATAAACAAAATAAAATATACCTAAACCTAAACAAAAATAAACTAAACTAAAATAATAAAACCTAAACCTAAACCTAAATAATGAACTAAAACAAAAAACCTAAACTAAAATAAATAAACTAAACTACAAAAAATAAAAATAACCCTAAAATAAAATTTAAAAACTAAAATAAACTAAATAAATAAACTGAAGTAAACTAAAAATAAATAAATAAACCTAAACTAAATTAAACCTAAAATAAACTAAATAAATAAAAATGAACCAAAACTAAATAAACTAAAATAATCCTAAAATAAATTAAAATAAATAAAATAAACTAAAATGAATAAAATAAAACTAAACTAAATAAATAAAAATAAACTAACTTAAAAAATAAAGTAAAATAAACCTAAACCCTAAAACTAGAAAAACTAAACTAAATTAAATAAAGTAAACCTCAACCTAACCCAAAAATAAAAACATAAAAAATAAACCCAAAAAAACAAAGTGAAATAATAAAGCTAAATAAAAAACTAATCTGAATAAATAAATAAAATAAATAAACTAAATAAATAAATAAAATTATCTAAAATTAACTAAACAAACTATACTAAACTAAACTAAACTAAAATAAAATAAATAAAATAAAGTAAAAACCTAAGTTAAATAAACTAAATAAAACTAAACCTAAAATAAATTAAACTAAATAAACTAAAAAAATAAATAAACATAAACCCAAATAAATAAAAATAAAAATAAACTAAATAAACTAAATAAAAAAATAAAATAAGTAAAATATACTAAATAAGTACAAAAATAAATAAATAAACCTAAACTAAAATAAACTAAACTAAAATAAATAACTAAATATTTAAAATAAATAAACTAAACTAAATAAATTATACAAAAAAACCTAAGATAAATAAAATAAAAAACCTAAACATAAATAAATAAACTGAAATAAACTAAACTAAAAATAAACTAAATAATCAAAAAGTAAAAATAAAATAAATCAACTAAAATAAAACCTAAACTAACTAAATATAAGAAAATAAATAAACTAAAATTAAATTAAAAAAATAAATAAACTAAACTAAATAAAATAAAAAAATAAAGAAATAAATAAAATAAACTAAAATAAATTAAACCTAAACAAAAAATAAACTAAATCAAAAATAAATAATCAAACTAAAATATATAAATAAACTAAAATAAATAAAATAAACTAAAATAAAAATAAATAAACCTAAATAAGATTAACATAAACCTAAATAAAATAAACCTAAAAATAAACTAAACTAAATAAAATAAATCTAAACCTAAACCCAAACTAAACATAAACAAAATAAAAATAAATAAACCTAAAATAAATAAATAAATAAAACCTAAACCTAAAATAAATAGATAAAAAATAAACTAAATAAACCAAAATAAGCTAAAAATAAATAAACTTAAACCTAAACCTAAACTAAAAGTAAATAAAAAATAAAATAAATTAATTCAAATAAATAAACTAAACAAAATAAATAAAACCTAAATTAAAAAATAAATAAATTAAACTAAACTAAAACTTAAAAAAAATTAACTAAAAATTAAAAGATAAAAAATTATAAATAAATAAAATAAAATAAAAAAAACTAAATAAAAAAATAAATTTAAAATATAAATAAACCTAAACTAAAAAAATATAATAAATATAATAAAATAAATAAAAATAAAAATAAATAAAATAAAAAATAAATAAACACTAAACCTAAATGAAATAAAAATAAAAATAAACCTAAAATAAAAAAAAAATCTAGCCCTAATCCTAAACTTAAATAAAATATATTAAAAAAATAAAAGTAAAAACTTAAATAAATTAATAAACTAAATAAATTAAATTAAAATAAAAATAAAATAAAAACCTAAACTAAACCTAAAATAAACCTAAACTCAACTAGATAAATATAGAAATAAACTTAAACCTAAACTAAAATAAAATATAAGAAAATAAACTAAAAATAAATACACTCAACTAAATAAATAAACCTAAAGTAAACTAAATGAAAATAAAATTAAATAAATAAACCTAAATAAACTAAACTAAATAGAAAACCTAAACTAAATAAACTTAAATAAATAAATAAATAAACTAAAATAAACTAAATATTCCTAAATAAAAAAATAAACTAAATAAAATAAAATAATAAAATAAGCTAAACTAAATTAATAAATAAAATAAAAATAAAAAACTAAATAAAAAAACTAAATAAAATAAATAAATAAACTAATCTAAACTAAATAAAATATAATAAAAAATAAACCTAAACCTAAATAAACTAAAAACGTAAAATAAACTAAACCAAACCTAAAAAAAATTAAATAAACCTAAACCTAAACTAAATAAAATAGACTAAAATTAAACAAATAAGAATAAACTAAAAATAAATAAAGAAACTACCTTAACTAAATAAATCCTAAAAAAATAAATAAACCTAAAAATACAATAAATGTAAATAAAGTAAAATAAACCTAAACCTAATAAATATTAAACAAACTAAACTAAAATAAATAAATAAAACATAAAAATAAATTATCCTAAAATAAAAACAAGAAAAAAACCTAAACTAAAAAATAAAATAAACTAATAAACTTAAACCTAAACCTAAAATAAATTAACTAAATAAAATAAAAATAAACCTAAAAACCTAAATAAAAATAAAAATAAAAATAAAAATAAACTAAACTAAATTAACCTAAACTAAATTAAACTAAACCTAAAATAAAATTAAATAAAATAAAAAAAATAAAACCTAGAACCTAAATAAACTAAAATAAATAAATAAACCTAAACCTAAACTAAATAAATAAAATATACCCAAAATAATATATATATTCAAACATAAATAAATAAAATAAACTAAACTCAAAATAAAATAAATAAAATTAACAAACCTAAACTACACTAAATAAAAACATTTAACATAAAAAAATAAAATAAACTAAACTAAATAAAATAAATCTAAACCTAAACCTAAACTAAACATAAACTAAATAAAATTAAAATAAACCTAAAATAAATAAATAAATAAAACCTAAACCTAAATTAAATAAATAAAAAATAAACTAAATAAACTAAAATAAGCTAAAAATAAATAAACTTAAACCTAAACCTAAACCAAAGTAAATAAAAAAATAAAATAAATTAATTCAAATAAATAAACTAAACAAAATAAATAAAACCTAAATTAAAATAAATAAACTAAACTAAACTAAGAACTTAAAAAAAATAAACAAAAAATTAAGAGATAAAAAATATAAATAAATAAAATAAACTAAAATAAATTAAACCTAAACAAAAATAAACTAAATCAAAATAAATAATCAATCTAAAATATATAAATAAACTAAAATAAATAAAATAAATAAACCTAAATAAGATTAACATAAACCTAAATAAAATAAACCTCAAAATAAACTAAACTAAATAAAATAAATCTAAACCTAAACCTAAACTAAACATAAACTAAATAAAATTAAAATAAACCTAAAATAAATAGATAAAAAATAAACTACATAAAATAAAATAAGCTAAAAATAAATAAACTTAAACCTAAACCTAAACCAAAAGTAAATAAAAATAAAATAATTTAATTCAAATAAATAAACTAAAGAAAATAAATAAAACCTAAATTAAAAATAAATAAACTAAACTAAACTAAAAACTTAAAAAAATAAAATAAAAATTAAGAGATAAAAAAATATAAATAAAAAAAATAAAAATAAAAAAATAAATTTAAAAAATAAATAAACCTAAACTACAAAAATATAATAAAATAAATAAAAAAGAAAAGAAAATAAAATAAATAATAAATAAACACTAAACCAAAATGAAATAAAAATAAAAATAAACCTAAAATAGAAAAAAACCTATCCCTAAACCTAAACTTAAATAAAATATATTAAAAAAATAAAAGTAAAAACCTAAATAAATTAATAAACTAAATAAATTAAACTAAAATAAAAATAAAATAAAACCTAAACCTAAACCTAAAATAAACCTAAACTAAACTAAATAAATATAGAAATAAACTTAAACCTAAACAAAAATAAAATATAAGAAAATAAAGTAAAAATAAATAAACTAATCTAAATAAATAAACCTAAAGTAAACTAAATGAAAATAAAATAAAATAAATAAACCTATATAAACTAAACTAAATAGAAACCTAAACTAAATAAAATAAACTAAAAATAAATAAACTTAAATAAATAAATAAATAAACTAAAATAAACTAAATATTCCTAAATAAAAAAATAAACTAAATAAAATAAAATAATAAAATAAGCTAAACTAAATTAATAAATAAAATAAAATAAAAATAAATAAAAAAACTAAATAAAATAAATAAATAAACTAATCTAAACTAAATAAACTAAATAAAAATATAATAAAAATAAACCTAAACCTAAATAAACTAAAAAAGTAAAATAAACTAAATAAAACCTAAAAAAAATTAATTAATCCTAAACCTAAACTAAATAAAATAGACTAAAATTAAATAAATGAAAATAAACTAAAAATAAATAAAGAAACTACATTAACAAAATAAATCCTAAAAAAACTTAATAAACCTAAAAATACAATAAATGTAAATAAAGTATAATAAACCTAAACCTAAAAATAAAATCTAAACCTAAAAAATATTAAACAAACTAAACTAAAATAAATAAATAAAAATAAAAATAAATTATCCTAAAATAAAAATAAGAAAAAAACCTAAACTAAAAAAATAAAATAAACTAATAAACTTAAACCTAAAAAACCTAAAATAACTAAATAAAATAAAAATAAACCTAAAAGCCTAAATAAAAATAAAAATAAAAATAAAAATTAAGAGATAAAAAATATAAATAAATAAATAAAAATAAAAAACTAAATAAAAAAATAAATTAAAAAATAAATAAACCTAAACTAAAAAAATATAATAAATATAATAAAATAAATAAAAAAGAAAAGAAAATAAATAATAAATAAACACTAAACCTAAATGAAATAAAAATAAAATAAACCTAAAATAAAAAAAAAACCTAGCCTAAACCTAAACTTAAATAAAATATATTAAAAAAAATAAAAGTAAAACCTAAATAAAATAATAAACTAAATAAATTAAACTAAAATAAAAATAAAATAAAAACCTAAACCTAAACCTAAAATAAACCTAAACTAAACTAAATAAATATAGAAATAAAATTAAACCTAAACCAAAATGAAATATAAGAAAATAAACTAAAAATAAATAAACTAAACTAAATAAATAAACCTAAAGTAAACTAAATGAAAATAAAATAAAATAAATAAACCTAAATAAACTAAACTAAATAGAAAACCTAAACTAAATAAAAATAAACTAAAAATAAATAAACTTAAATAAATAAATAAATAAACTAAAATTAACTAAATATTCCTAAAAAAAATAAAAAAAAATAAACTAAATAAAATAAAATAATAAAATAAGCTAAACTAAATTAATAAATAAAATAAAATAAAAAATAAATAAAAAAAAAACTAAATAAAATAAATAAATAAACTAATCTAAACTAAATAAACTAAATAAAAATATAATAAAAATAAACCTAAACCTAAATAAACTAAAAAAGTAAAATAAACTAAACAAAACCTAAAAAAAATTTAAATAAACATAAACCTAAACTAAATAAAATAGACTAAAATTAAATAAATGAAAATAAACTAAAAATAAATAAAGAAACTACATTAACTAAATAAATCCTAAAAAAACTTAATAAACCTAAAAATACAATAAATGTAAATAAAGTAAAATAAACCTAAACTTAAAAATAAAACCTAATCCTAAAAAATATTAAACAAACTAAACTAAAATAAAAATGAATTAGCCTAAAATAAAAATAAGAAAAAAAACCTAAACTAAAAAAAACTAAACCTAATTAAAATAAACTAATAAACTTAAACCTAAACCTAAAATAAATTAACTAAATAAATAAAAATAAACCTAAAAGCCTAAATAAAAATAAAAATAAAAATAAAAATAAACTAAACTAAATTAACCTAAACTAAATTAAACTAAACCTAAAATAAAAATAAATAAAATAAAAAAATAAAACCTAGAACCTAAAAATACTAAAATAAATAAATAAACCTAAACCTAAACAAAATAAATAAAATAAACCTAAAATAATATCAAATAAACCTAAATAAATAAAATAAACTAAACTCAAAATAAAATAAATAAAATTAACAAACCTAAACTACACTAAATAAAAAACATTTAAGATAAAAATAAAATAAACCACAAAATAAACTAAACTAAATAAATTAAATCTAAACCTAAACCTAAACTAAACATAAACTAAATAAAATTAAAATAAACCTAAAATAAATAAATAAATAAAATGTAAACCTAAAATAAATAGATAAAAAATAAACTTAATAAACTAAAATAAGCTAAAAATAAATAAACTTAAACCTAAACCTAAACCAAAAGTAAATAAAAATAAAATAAATTAATTCAAATAAATAAACTAAACAAAATAAATAAAACCTAAATTAAAAATAAATAAACTAAACTAAACTAAAAACTTAAAAAAATAAACTAAAAATTAAGAGATAAAAAAATATAAATAAATTAAATAAACTAAAATAAATTAAACCTAAACAGAAAATAAACTAAATCTAAAATAAATAATCAAACTAAAATATATAAATAAACTAAAATAAATAAAATAAACTAAAATAAAATTAAATAAACCTAAATAAGATTAACATAAACCTAAATAAAATAAACCTTAAAATAAACTAAACTAAATAAAATAAATCTAAACCTAAACCTAAACTAAAAATAAACTAAATAAAATTAAAATAAACCTAAAATAAATAAATAAATAAAACCTAAACCTAAAAAAAATAGATAAAAAATAAACTAAATAAACTAAAATAAGTTAAAAATAAATAAACTTAAACCTAAACCTAAACCAAAAGTAAATAAAAATAAAATAAATTAATTCATATAAACAAACTAAACAAAATAAATAAAACCTAAATTAAAAATAAATAAACTAAACTAAACTAAAAACTTAAAAAAATAAACTAAAAATTAAGAGATAAAAAATATAAATAAATAAAATAAACTAAAATAAATTAAACCTAAACAAAAAATAAACTAAATCAAAAATAAATAATCAATCTAAAATATATAAATAAACTAAAATAAATAAACCTAAATAAGATTAACATAAACCTAAATAAAATAAACCTCAAAATAAACTAAACTAAATAAAATAAATCTAAATCTAAACCTAAACTAAACATAAACTAAATAAAATTAAAATAAACCTAAAATAAATAGATAAAAAATAAACTACATAAACTAAAATAAGCTAAAAATAAATAAAGTTAAACCTAAACCTAAACCAAAAGTAAATAAAAATAAAATAAATAAATTCAAATAAATGAACTAAACAAAATAAATAAAACCTAAATTAAAAAAAAAATAAACTAAACTAAAAAAATTAAAAAAATAAACTAAAAATTAAGAGATAAAAAATATAAATAAATAAAATAAAAATAAAAAACTAAATAAAGAAATAAATGTAAAGAATAAATAAATCTAAACTAAAAAAATATAATAAATATAATAAAATAAATAAAAAAAGAAAAGAAAATAAATAATAAATAAACACTAAACCTAAATGAAATAAAAATAAAAATAAACCTAAAATAAAAAAAACCTAGCCCTAAACCTAAACTTAAATAAAATAAATTAAAAAAATAAAAGTAAAAACCTAAATAAAATTATAAACTAAATAAATTAAACTAAAATAAAAATAAAATAAAAACCTAAACCTAAACCTAAAATAAACTTAAACTAAACTAAATAAATATAGAAATAAACTTAAACCTAAACTAAAATGAAATATAAGAAAATAAACTAAAAATAAATAAACTAAACTAAATAAATAAACCTAAAGTAAACTAAAAGAAAATAAAATAAAATAAATAAACCTAAATAAACTAAACTAAATAGAAAACCTAAACTAAATAAAAATAAACTAAAAATAAATAAACTTAAATAAATAAATAAACTAAAATTAACTAAATATTCCTAAATAAAAAAAACTAAATAAAATAAATAAAATAAAATAATAAAATAAACTAAACTAAATTAAAAAATAAAATAAAAATAAAAAAATAAATAACTAAACTAAATAAAATAAATAAATAAACTAATCTAAACTAAATAAACTAAATAAAAATATAATAAAAATAAACCTAAACCTAAATAAACTAAAAAAGTAAAATAAACTAAACAAAACCTAAAAAATTTAAATAAACCTAAACCTAAACTAAATAAAATAGTCTAAAATGAAATAAATAAAAATAAAATAAAAATAAAAAAAGAAACTACATTAACTAAATAAATCCTAAAAAAAACTTAATAAACCTAAAAATACAATAAATGTAAATCAAGTAAAATAAACCTAAACCTAAAAATAAAACCTAAACCTAAAAAATATTAAACAAACTAAACTAAAATAAATAAATAAAAATAAAAAATAAATTATCCTAAAATAAAAATAAGAAAAAAACCTAAACTAAAAAAATAAAATAAACTAATAAACTTAAACCTAAACCTAAAATAAATTAACTAAATTAAATAAAAATTAACCTAAAAGCCTAAATAAAAATAAAAATAAAAATAAAAATAAACTAAACTAAATTAACCTAAACTAAATTAAACTAAACCTAAAACAAAAATAAATAAAATAAAAAAATAAAACCTAGAACCTAAATAAACTAAAATAAATAAATAAACCTAAACCTAAACAAAATAAATAAAATAAACCTAAAATAATATCAAATAAACCTAAATAAAATAAACTAAACTCAAAATAAAATAAATAAAATTAACAAACCTAAACTACACTAAATAAAAAAAACATTTAAGATAAAAAATAAAATAAACCTCAAAATAAACTAAACTAAATAAAATAAATCTAAAACTAAACCTAAAGTAAACCTAAACAAAATTAAATTAAACTAAACTTAAAATAAATAAATAAATAAAACCTAAACCTAAAATAAATAGATAAAAATAAACTAAATAAAATAAAATAAGCTAAAAATAAATAAACTTAAACCTAAACCTAAACCAAAAGTAAATAAAAAATAAAATAAATTAATTCAAATAAATAAACTAAACAAAATAAATAAAACCTAAATTAAAATAAATAAACTAAACTAAACTAAAACTTAAAAAATAAACTAAAAATTAAGAGATAAAAAAATATAAATAAATAAAATAAACTAAAATAAATTAAACCTAAACAAAAAATAAACTAAATCTAAAATAAATAATCAAACTAAAATATATAAATAAACTAAAATAAATAAAATAAAGTAAAATAAAAATAAATAAACCTAAATAAGATTAACATAAACCTAAACAAAATAAACCTCAAAATAAACTAAACTAAATAAAATAAATCTAAACTTAAACCTAAACTAAACATAAACTAAATAAAATTAAAATAAACATAAAATAAATAATTAAATAAAACCTAAACCTAAAATTAATAGATAAAAAATAAACTAAATAAACTAAAATAAGCTAAAAATAAATAAACTTAAACCTAAACCTAAACCAAAAGTAAATAAAATAAAATAAATTAATTCAAATAAATAAACTAAACAAAATAAATAAAACCTAAATTAAAAATAAATAAACTAAACTAAACTAAAACTTAAAAAATAAACTAAAATTAAGAGATAAAAAAATATAAATAAATAAAATAAACTAAAATAAATTAATTCTAAACAAAAAATAAACTAAATCAAAAATAAATAATCAATCTAAAATATATAAATAAACTAAAATAAATAAACCTAAATAAGATTAACATAAACCTAAATAAAATAAACCTCAAAATAAACTAAACTACATAAAATAAATCTAAATCTAGACCTAAACTAAACATAAACTAAATAAAATTAAAATAAACCTAAAATAAATAGATAAAAAATAAACTACATAAACTAAAATAAGCTAAAAATAAATAAACTTAAACCTAAACCTAAACCAAAAGTAAATAAAAATAAAATAAATAAATTCAAATAAATAAACCAAACAAAATAAATAAAACCTAAATTAAAAATAAATAAACTAAACTAAGCTAAAAAATTAAAAAAATAAACTAAAATTAAGAGATAAAAAAATATAAATAAATAAAATAAAATAGAAAACTAAATAAAAAAATAAATGTAAAATAAACCAAAACTAAAAAATATAATAAATATATTAAAATAAATATAAAAAAAGAAAATAAATAATAAATAAACACTAAACCTAAATGAAATAAAAATAAAAATAAACCTAAAATAAAAAAAACCTAGCCCTAAACCTAAACTTAAATAAAATATATTAAAAAAATAAAAGTAAAAACCTAAATAAAATAATAAACTAAATAAATTAAACTAAAATAAAAATAAAATAAAAACCTAAACCTAAACCTAAAATAAACCTAAACTAAACTTAATAAATATAGAAATAAACTTAAACCTAAACTAAAATGAAATATAAGAAAATAAACTAAAAATAAATAAACTAAACTAAATAAATAATCCTAAAGTAAACTAAATGAAAATAAAATAAAATAAATAAACCTAAATAAACTAAACTAAATAGAAAACCTAAACTAAATAAAAATAAACTTAAATAAATAAATAAACTAAAATAAACTAAATATTCCTAAATAAAAAAAATAAACTAAATAAAATAAATAAAATAAAATAATAAAATAAGCTAAACTAAATTAATAAATAAAATAAAAATAAAAAAATAAATAAAAAAACTAAATAAAATAAATAAATAAACTAATCTACACTAAATAAACTAAATAAAAATATAATAAAAATAAACCTAAACCTAAATAAACTAAAAAAGTAAAATAAACTAAACAAAACCTAAAAAATAATTAAATAAACCTAAACCTAAACTAAATAAAATAGACTAAAATTAAATAAATGAAAATAAACTAAAAATAAATAAAGAAACTACATTAACTAAATAAATCCTAAAAAAACTTAATAAACCTAAAATACAATAAATGTAAATAAAGTATAATAAACCTAAACCTAAAATAAACCTAAACCTGAAAAATATTAAACAAACTAAACTAAAATAAATAAATAAAAAATAAAAATAAATTATCCTAAAATAAAAATAAGAAAAAAACCTAAACTAAAAAAATAAAATAAACTAATAAACTTAAACCTAAACATAAAATAAATTAACTAAATAAAATAAAAATAAACCTAAAAACCTAAATAAAAATGAAAATAAAATTAAAAATAAACTAAACTAAATTAACCTAAACTAAATTAAACTAAACCTAAAATAAAAATAA
The DNA here is from genome assembly GCA_021442155.1 of Cymbidium sinense. NCBI lineage: Eukaryota > Viridiplantae > Streptophyta > Magnoliopsida > Asparagales > Orchidaceae > Cymbidium > Cymbidium sinense. The sequence goes on along the minus strand of JAKCPB010000281.1, from coordinate 82,593 downwards.
ATAAAATAAAAAAATAAAACCTAGAACCTAAATAAACTAAAATAAATAAGTAAACCTAAACCTAAACAAAATAAATAAAATAAACCTAAAATAATATCAAATAAACCTAAATAAATAAAATAAACTAAACTCAAAATAAAATAAATAAAATTAACAAACCTAAACTACACTAAATAAAAAACATTTAAGATAAAAATAAAATAAACCTCAAAATAAACTAAACTAAATAAAATAAATCTAAACCTAAACCTAAACTAAACATAAACTAAATAAAATTAAAATAAACCTAAAATAAATAAATAAATAAAACCTAAACCTAAAATAAATAGATAAAAAATAAACTAAATAAACTAAAATAAGCTAAAAATAAATAAACTTAAACCTAAACCTAAACCAAAAGTAAATAAAAATAAAATAAATTAATTCAAATAAATAAACTAAATAAAATAAATAAACCCTAAATTAAAAATAAATAAACTAAACTAAACTAAAAAAATAAACTAAAATTAAGAGATAAAAAAAATATAAATAAATAAAATAAACTAAAATAAATTAAACCTAAACAAAAAATAAACTAAATCAAAAATAAATAATCAATCTAAAATATAAATAAACTAAAATAAATAAACCTAAATAAGATTAACATAAACCTAAATAAAATAAACCTCAAAATAAACTAAACTAAATAAAATAAATCTAAATCTAAACCTAAACTAAACATAAACTAAATAAAATTGAAATAAACCTAAAATAAATAGATAAAAAAAATAAACTACATAAACTAAAATAAGCTAAAAATAAATAAACTTAAACCTAAACCTAAACCAAAAGAAAATAAAAATAAAATAAATAAATTCAAATAAATAAACTAAACAAAATAAATAAAACCTAAATTAAAAATAAATAAACTAAACTAAGCTAAAAAATTAAAAAAATAAACTTAAAATTAAGAGATAAAAAAATATAAATAAATAAAATAAAAATAAAAAACTAAATAAAAAAATAAATGTAAAAAATAAATAAACCAAAACTAAAAAAATATAATAAATATAATAAAATAAATAAAAAAAAAGAAAATAAATAATAAATAAACACTAAACCTAAATGAAATAAAATAAAAATAAACCTAAAATAAAAAAAAAACCTAAAAAACCTAAACTTAAATAAAATATATTTAAAAAATAAAAGTAAAAACCTAAATAAAATAATAAAGTAAATAAATTAAACTAAAATAAAAATAAAATAAAAACCTAAACCTAAACCTAAAATAAACCTAAACTAAACTAAATAAATATAGAAATAAACTTAAACCTAAACTAAAATGAAATATAAGAAAATAAACTAAAAATAAATAAACTAAACTAAATAAATAAACCTAAAGTAAACTAAATGAAAATAAAATAAAATAAATAAACCTAAATAAACTAAACTAAATAGAAAACCTAAACTAAGATAAACTAAACTAAAATAAATAAAATCTAAACCTGAACTTAGAGTAAACTTAATCTAAACCTAAACCTAAACTAAATAAAATAAAATAAATTAAAAATAAAACTAAACCTAAACTAAAACATAATACCTAAAAATAAACCTAAAATAAAAACCAAAAAGAAAAACCTAAAAAATAAAATAAAAACCTAAACCTAAACCTAAAAATGATAAATAAAACTTAAACCTAAAAAATAAAATAAAAATATAACTAAACTTAAAAAAATAAACCTCAACCTAATAAATAAACTAAAATAATAAAACCTAGAATGAATAAACTAAACTAAATAAAAATAATCGTAAATAAAATTAGAAAATAAAATAAACTAAAATAAATAAACTAAATAAACTAAATAAACTAAGTGAACATAAACCTACCAGTTTACTTAATTTTAAAAAAAATTAAAAGTAAAAAATAAAAAAACCCTAAAGACTAAACCATAAACCATACACCTAGAACCCTAAACTCTAAAATCTACAACCTTAAACCACAAACCCTAAACCCCAAACCCTATACCCTAAACCTTAAACCCTAAACCCTAAGCAATAAACCCTAAAAACTTAAAAACCTAAACCTAAACTAAATAAAACCTAAAAATAAAATAAAGAAAAAATATAAACCTAAACAAAATAAAAATAATAAACTAAAAACCTAAACTAAAACCAAAAAATAAACCTAAACCTAAACCTAAAATATAATAAAATAAAAATAAAACTAAACTAAAATAAGATAAATAAAACCTAAACTAAATTAAAAATAAAATAACTTAGAAATAAAACCTAAATAAAATAAAACTAAATGTAAAAAAAATAAAGCTAAAATAAAAACTAAATAAAAATCTAAACCTACAAAATAATACCTAAACCTTAAACTAAAAAAAAAACTCAACCTAAAATAAAACATAAATAATCCAAAACCTAAACTAAAATAAACTAAACTAAAATAAATAAAACCTAAACTTAAACATAAAATAAACTAAACCTAAACCCTGAACTAATTAAATAGAATAAACTAAAAAAAACCTAAACCTGAACTAATAAATAAAACCTAAAAATAAACCTAAAATATAAATTTAAACCTAAACCTTGAAAAAGAAAATAAAAACCTAAACCTAAACCTAAAAATAAAAAATAAAAAAACCTAAACTAAAATAAATAAACCAAACTAAATAAGAATAAATAATTAACCTAAATAAAAATAAAAATTTGACCTAAATAAAAATAAATAATTAAAATAAATTAAAATAAATAATAAATAAACTAAATAAACCTAAGCCTACCAGTTTACTTAGTTTTTTTTAAAATCGTAAACCCTAAAACCTAAATCCTAAACCTTTCATGTTAAAGTGAATCCTCATACACATAGAAAATACAATAGTAATGCCTAACAAGACATACCACACAAGCCTTAATACACACATTAAAATTAAGTTACCACTTATAGCTCTAAGTTAGGATGGTGCATGATGTGATGTATGCTTTGTTTATGATGCATTATTTTAGATTGAATGCTAGGGTGTATGCTTCATAAACTAGATGATAGGCCAATTTTAGCCTAATCATGTTTTTAGCAAGGGATAATGCTTAAGAGTTGCTTAAAAATAAATGTGAGTGCTCTTTTTGTAGGTTGCTTAAATCCTTAAGAATAATCCAAGTTAGGACACATAAGCTTAGTTACCTATGTGTAGGATGCTAAGTCCAAATTATAAATACAACTGCTTGGGACTATATGTATATTTAGCTAACCTCCATTTTACAGGTGTAGTTAGATTTTCTTTTCCCACATAAATGTATTTTTTTCAATAGGAATTAGGATTAGTGCTATGGGGGATTAGGATGAGTAGTGGTCAGATGGCTTTGTCCTGGGGTGCATTGTGATGCCTTTATAGTAAGCACCATCCAAATTAAAGAAGTAACCAAATCATAAATGGAGATATGAAGAAAGAAGACCCCATAGCATTTAATATAATTATAATTATTCTTTCATATTCTAGGTTGTATAAGGGTAGAGCTCGGCTACCCATCTTTTCTCTCTGGGTTGTATGGTACCACCACACACCAACCATTTATTCTTTTATGGTAGTTTATATAATTGTTTGATGTTATGTTTACATTATGCATTAGCATGGCATGCTTTTGATAGTTACTTAAATGTTTGATGTTTTAACGTGTGGCTTGGATACGATTAGGATCTTAGGTAAAATAACTTTTCCACCTAACTAATCACACATAACTAACTTTTAAACAACTCATAACCTCATCATAAAATCAAAGACATAAATAAGATAATTAAAAGATTTTGCAACCCCTTAGTTGTATGGTAGTATGTTTCACATCATGCATGTATATCCTTTCTCTCTTGAACATGAAGGATGTCCATCCTTGCACGATAAAGGAATGCTTGACTTGTGAGGGCATCTCTTGTGGTGGAGAACACTTTCTTTTAGTTTAATTGACCCATAACCTATTTTATCATGCATATAGGCATAATAAATCCAAGAGCCTCTGCCAAAATGATATGTCTATAATGAAATAAAATTTGAAAATATTTTGCATATATAGATTAAGTCATCTGCCATACCACTCATGCTCTAGTCTCTTAGGAAGTGTGTTTAGGACTTTAGGTTCTTTCTAATTAAATAACTACCCTAGCTATCTTGCAATTCATAATATTGGATTATATGGTTTTAAAATTGTAGGAGAAGTTAGTTGACGACCACTTCAGGCGGTTATAAGTCCAGAAGTTGAACAATTTATTTCTCTTATGGAAGTTACACTTATGTCCACCTATCGCTTAGATTTAGGCTGTGCTTTATCTCGTACTAAAGCTCCCTAGATTTAGGATCCATGGTAGCTATTTATTTAGGGCTATAAGAATAAATTCTCATCTCTTAGGCTTTCCCACAACATTGTGTTGGTGGATTACAAGCCCTAGTAATCTAATTAAATTTCAACTCAAAACATATAAATCAAATCAACTTCAAAAGTATAAAGCCTAATCATAGGATAGATTGGAATGCTCACTATGCTTTCTAATATCATGAGCATTTCCTACTTATTTTAATTGGATTCCAAAAATAAGTCTTCTCCTTGAACTTTCTCAATTGATTTTCCAAATCTATCCAATCCTTTGATAGTCTAACCTTGAAATCTTTTTAGATGATAATTGTCTACTTTGATCGAGAGTATTCTTAAGAAATTTTATTTCCTAAGATAAAATTAAGTATGGAGGCTTGCCTCCATAGAGAACTTAAGAACCTGGTTTAAAATAAACCCTACTTTATTCATTCATGTAAAGTGGGAGAAAAATCTCTAGTACATTCATAGACACATCATGCCTTACGAGTCTTTATTACATGATTAGGTCTATTATAAACTGATGCTTCTTATCTTTTGAGGTAATACATCATAACTCAATGTTATACCCAATCACCTTAAAAAGTACCCCACCTATGATCTGCATGGTGTCCCCAAACCCCCCCCCCCACAAAATCAAAAAATAAACATCACAAGGCCCTCTCATATTGTTCATTGAATCCTCTAAACATCATCCTTTCTTTTTGGAGTTTAGTGATGTCGATCTTTAAGTAGGCAAGGGTTCTTAGAATTATAATGTTGATTGATAAACCTTGGTCAACAAGAACTCTGGATAGCCTATATCTGCTAACATCCACTATAATATAAAGAGGCAGTTGTGCTCAGTCATCCCTAGGAGTAAGCCTTCATCGTTGAATGTAATTCTTAAGACGTCCTTCGAGTTGCATGCCTCCTCTTTAGTAGTGATCAGCTGAGCTAAGCATATCTCTAGATCAAGTAAGGCCTTGATTATAGATTCCCTCATCTCTTTAGATAAGATAAGGGTGTTTCATATGCTTAACTTAGCTGGAAACTTTCTAAGGTGAGCTAGGACATTGTAATCAACTTTGGCTTGGTCCTCCACAAGAATATACATGGGTGGAGCATCCTATGGAGGGGCTATTTGCTCACTAAAACTAATGACTTGCTTACCCTTATCTTGATGTGTTACCATAGAAGGTAGAACATTGCCACTACATAGGTTGACTTCAATGACTTCTTGGAATGATCTGCTTGTGGAAAATTCTACCTTCTCATCAGGCATACCTACAACTTTTCTTATGGGACCCTCAAAGTTAGCTGACTCCAAGTCAATTAAGAGGTGAACCCGATTGATTCAGAGAAGGATAGTCTAACTTTGAATCAAAAAGGAAAGGATTGGAACTACTAGAGCTATTATTTTTATTTAGACCTAGAGTGCTTTCAATAAGAATAAAATAAAGAGCACCAGAAGTAGACAATATATAAGTAGAATCAACTTTTTTCATTAATTTATTTTTGGGTGGAGGTACATGATAGAAATCAAATAAAGTAAGCAGAGTAAGGGATTTAGTTCTTTTATCAGTAGATACTTCACTCCTACCAGTAGAAGAGAAGCTAGTAGAAGAGGTGGTAGTAGCTGGAGAGTCGAATGGATCGTGGTTGTGCTTCGGACTATCAGAGCAAGTATCGTTAGTTCTTTGCTATTGGGATGTCACCTTCCCCGATTATCCTTTGCAACTAGCAAACCTTCCTTGGTGTTGGAGGTTTGAGCTACTTGAGAGCAAGATCTAAAAATGATCTTCTTAGAGGTTCAATAAGATATCCTAAACTTCTTTGGTCTTAAGAGGATTGCAAGTATACCCAAGGATTACTCTAACATAACTAGATGGCTGCTCTAATAAGTATTCCTTAGGGATAACTATGGCTCTCAACTAGTAGCTGCACTCAAACTAGTCCATAAAAATGATACAATCCTCTAAGACATGGCCTAACATGTGGTGGTAGGGGCAATATCTGAGATCATTGCTCTTGCCCACATCCTACAGCTTCTTCGGCTTTTGGTAACTGAAAGTCAAGTATCTTTAAGAGATTCTTAAAGATTTTTCTAACTACCTCCCTCTTAAATGAATATGTACTATTTAATCTAGCAGCCTGAGTAGGTGGAAAGTAGCTACCTGGTGATCGATATGAATACCACTGCTGGGTAGGCTACTGAGGTGGTGGAAATGGTTGTTGTGGCGACTGCGATGGCAAGTATGATGTCCAAGGTGGTGGAAGAGGTGGTGTAAAAAGAGGCTGCTGAGCTTGTAGTCTCTCTTATTGAACTCATCGCTTTCCTCGTCCCGACACAAGCGCTCTGGATTCTTCTCAAACATCTTCTGTGACTTGGTCCTAGATGATTGGTTGGGAAAGCGTTTGGCTTTCTCTTGTAAAATAGCCACCTTGTTGATTAATTTCTCAAATGTTATGATGGTAAAGCCCTAAAGAATGAAAGTGACCGGGCCATGGATATTCTTTAGAAGAATCTCAATGGCTTGATATTTGGATAGCTATAGTTTGCATTTCATGCTCAAGTTGTGCCACCTGAGAATATAATCAACGTGGGACTCTTTGAGTTTATGTTTCTCTCTACAAACCTCTAGCTCTAGCAAACCTCTTAATGAAGAGGTGCTCCAACTTAGCAAAAGTCTTCACTAACTATTAGGAAGTTTGGCGTACCAATCAAATGATACAACTAATAGATTGCTAGAAAGGAAGAGAATGCGTTCATATGTTGCAATATAGCTCAAAAGTGTGCAATGTTATCATGGGTTTCCAATGCCATCAAAGATCTTGAAGGATGGTGGCACAAAATCTAAATAAAATAAACCTAAATAAAAACCTAAACCTAAAAAATAAAACCTAAAAATAAATAAATAATCAAACCTAAGCCCTAAACTACAAAAAATGCCTAAACCTAAAATAAAATAAATAAACATAAACATAAACCTAAACGAACATGAGGTAATTTTCATGTAATCATCAAGATTCACACTATTTTCACCATCTATTTATTTCTTTTGTTGTACTAAACATAGAAATTTTCATGTAATCATGAAGTAATAAAGCACAATGTAAAGTATTACAAGCCCTAGAAATTAATTCATCGAGTTCTCTTTCAGCTACTGTCCATTACTCAAAAGGTTTTTCTACTTTAATGACATTTACTTCTACCATGGGTATATGATATTGATGTGTCAACATGTACCAAATGCGTGCATCTTTACCTCTTAAACATGTACTAATTCTATATAAAAGCTATAACACCCAAGAGGGGTTGAATTGGTTGATATTAAAAATTTTAAAAGTTAAATATTAAATTTTAAGTTTTAGATTTTATACTGACAAGATACAATTCTTAATGCAGCAAAAATAAAGTACTGATAAAATAAAGAGAGAAAATAGGCACATAATTTTACGTGGTTTAGCCAATAAAATCGACCACGTCCACATACACCCACAGAATCCATTGAATGAAAAAAAGCTTACAAATAGTACTCTCTTAAATGAGTACAACACTAATATGTACTCTCCTACAAAGGAGCAAGTACAACCTAATATAAATTTTACATGAAAGAAAAATACAAAATAATAAATTTTGATAAAATAAATCTCACAAATATACCAAGCTATCCAATTCAAAAATGACCTCACTACTTATAAATGATCACTTTACAATTTAAAATTTTGGCAAGATAAAATGCTCACTTAATATTGATAAGAAATAATAAAATAAATATCTTAAAGTGATCTTACTAAGATGTTTATGTTATTACAATTTGTAAACTAATATAAAATTGATTTAAAAATAAATTCACAATATGCTTCTGCACAATAAAATAAATCCCAACAAGGAATAACTTATTTTATTTTAACCAAAAAGATGCTTTCAATTAATGCAAATGATCACAAAATACTTCAATAAAATCATTATATCATAGATCTAAGTAGGCTAGTATGCTTTTAATTAAAAAGAGAGATCTAGCTAATATGAAAATAATTTTAGCACGATAATTTAAATTAAAATGCTTAAAATACACTTCTTAAATAGATCTAAGAATAAATGATCTTTCAAATAAGACTAATGAAGAAATATTTCAAGAAACCAAAAGAAATTTGTAGGAAGATAAAAATTTCAACAAGTTGAAAAAATCGCAAACTATCACAAGAGTTTTCACAAAAAAATGATTGAAGAAACTTTGAGGAGAAAAACTTTGACTTTGATGTCAAAATACTAATCCACCAAAAAATATAAATTGGAAAGAATAAATAGATGGTGAAAATAGTATGAAAAACTAAAAAATAGATTAAGGTCAAGAAAACAAACTCAAGTAATTTGAGAAAGCTCAGTTAGTTGAATTTGTTGAAGCTTCCAAACTAAGGATTTGATCTTGCAATATTTGGAGAACCCCTGGAGAAAAATCTAGAAAATTTTCTCTTAGATTTGCTGAAGGGATTTTAAATTTGAATGAAGAATGCTTTCATGAAGAGAATGAGGGCTATTTATAAGCAAGAAGGTCATTTTGAATTATTACAGAAAATATATTATTCTAGCATCATTTTATCATATAATAATTTAATATTTAATAAAAATATAATGTTTATTAAATAAATGTTAAACTCAAACAACCAAAATTCAACTATTCACATGGGCAAGTCAAAAATAATAAAATATGGCACTTAATATATTCAAAGCATGTAGCATGCATTCATTATTAAAATCAGCTAATGTTTGAAAAATCATAATAAATTCAATTTTAGTCAAACGTGGGTCATGTAACCTATCCAATTAAAGGAAAAAAAATCTAAGGAATCCATTGGAGATGAAATCAGATATAAATTCCTTGATTATAAAATGACTTTGGCTAAAATACTATATTTAACATATTTTTGTTAATTTTGAAAAATGACATTTAATATTATGATATAATTTATATATAATCATACATATGTTAATTATCATATAACCTTAAAATTAAATTAAAATATTTAATTATATTAAGCATATAAACTAAATATAGTTAATAATCAAAATCAATTATCATTTCTTATTTTGATAATTCAAATGCTCCGTATGAAACATATAATTGAATATTAATTAGATAGAGATTTATATAAATTAATCTAATTATCATCATTTTAAATAAATATAAATAATAAGTTAAGTTGTGAGCAAATTGATTCATGCCAATGAACTCATATGAATTTTTAAGATAGTTATAAATGCATATAACCTAAAATATTGTATCTTTAGCTTCACATTACCCATTTTGATCTTTCATTCCTCTATTCTTGCAACTTCCTCAAACAAATTGAGATGTATTGGATATGTAATTAAATTAATATATGAAACACATAAAACATACATTAGAACATCCAAGCATTCATTTGTTATCATCAAAATTGCTTGGATTGAACATGAGGCTCATTATAACAACATAAACCCCAAACCCTAAACCTAAAGTTACTAAATAAATTTAAAAATAAACCTAAACCCTAAAACCTAATAAAGCTAAACCAAAACCAAAACCCAAAGAATGGGCAGAACCTTCACGATAAGAAAATCATTATCAACCAGGCTCAGTCTAGATCTGGCAGTGGAGGCGAAGCAGAGGCAACAATTATCGCAGTGGTGGTGTGGGATCTAGAGGTGCTGGTGGATATGGAGGTGGTGGTCAGAGCAGTGGTGGTTATGGAGGTGGGAGGCGGGATAGAGGTTACAGTCGTGGTGGTGGTGGAGGGATAGATTGGGGATATAGTGGTGGATCCCACAACTCGAGAGTCCAAGTTGGTTCTAATGGGAACTGGACAAACTACGAATGGTCGATCGATCACTACTTATGGAACTGCACCTTTATGACGGTTCTAGTTATCAAGGGTTTTCTTATTAGCTCTATGCGTGCTCATTTTTTATCTACGTCGTTGCTTGTGACTTGCTTGGTTGATGAAATCGAAAAGAATAAATGTTGAATCTGAATTTTTTCTCTCTTAAAAATAATAAAAAATTCTAAACTAACCCTAGACCTAAAAACAAAAGCTAAAAAACCTAAACCTCAACTAAATAAAACCTAAAAATAAAAATATAAAAAACTTAAACTAAAATAAATAAAATAAAATAAAATAAAAATATAAACTTAAACCTAAACCTAAACTTAAACCTAAACTTAAAAAGAAAATAAAAAAATAAAAACTTAACTAAAAGAAAATAAATAAAACCTAAACTAAACTAAAAAATAAAAAACCTAAATAAAATAAAAAATAAATCTAAAATAAAAATAAAATAAACTAAAAATAAAATAAAATAAAAACTAAATAAAAATTTAAATCTAGATAATAAACCTAAAAATAAAACCTAAAATAAATAAGAAATAAAATCTAAACCCTAAACTAAAATAAAACCTAGTAGAAGTAAAATAAAATAAAACTAAACCTAAAACTAAAAAAGCTAAACAAAATAAATAAACCAAAACCTAAACCTAAAATTAAATTAAACCTAAACTTCACCTAAACTAAATAAAAATAAAAATAAACCTAAACCTAAACTAAAAAATAAAACCTAAAATAAACATAAAATAAAAGCTTAAAATTTAAACCTAAAAAAATAAAATAAAAAGCTAAACATAAACATAAAAATAAAAGATAAAACCTAAACCTAAAAAAATAAAATTAAAATAAAACTAAACTAAAAAACAAACCTAAACCTAAACCTAAACCAAAATAAACTAAAATAAAAACCTAAACTAAAATAAAAGAAATAAATAAACTAAATTAAATAAAACTAAAACAACATAATCAAATAAAATAAATTAAACTAAAATAAATAAAATAAACTAAATAAACACAACCACTAGTTTACTTGGTTTAAATAAATAAAATAAAAAAATGAAATAAACCCTGACCACAACCACAAAAACCCTAACCCCAACCTAAACCCTAAATCATAAACCCTATCTCCTGAGCCTGAGCCTAAACCTAAAACCTAAACCCTACCTAAACCCTAAACCCTAAACCCTAAACTCCAAACCTTAAAAAACCCTACCTGACCCTGCACTCTAACCCTACCCTATACACTGAGCCCTAAACTCTCTAAATAAAGTCTGAGCCCTACCTTCCAGGCCCTGCGTTGTCACCCTAATACACTAGGCCACCACCTGACTATCACACTACTACTACATTGTGCCTGGGCCCTAACCTGACCATCCTAAAACCCTAAATCTAAAACCTAAACCTAAACCTAAGTGTAAAAAAAAAAAATAAATATAAACCTAAAAATACTAACTTACCTAATACCCAATAAACCTAAATGCTAAACCCTAAACCCTAAATCCTAAACCCTAATGCCAAACCACTACCCAAACCCTACTAAAACCTAACCTAACCTAACACTAAATCATAAAGCCTTAAACCTCTTCTTTTGCACTCTCTGGGTTTTTTTTGTTCATGCAATTTTTTTTTTGGTTTGGCTGCATTGTGGGATCCTCCGATTGTGATCACTATTTTATTGCTTGGTTGTGCTTCCTCTCTCAGCTTGGTTTCTTATGTGACTCTCACTAGATCGTTCAATGGCGGAGGCATCTCTCTCAGTGCAACCGAGCTCGTCGCTCCTGGACATACTAGCTTTGCTCTCTGATCCTAAAGGTACTTTGGATCCGATTTCATCCGTTAATGTGCCTACTATCAAGTCCTTTAAGGATGCTCTTTTGGTAAGAACCCCTAATGCCTCGATTAACTTAATTCAACCTCATTACGTGGATTTACTGTCATGTGTTGACCGATGTGAAGAAATTAGCTAAGCCTTTTGAGTTCTCTTTGGTTGGTAAATTCTCTCTGTTTTACTCTAGATAATATCTTTCTTCCATAGCTTAAAGCTTTGAGTCTTCACTTTGGTGATTGATCCTCGACATATCTTTATTCAGTTATCAAATGATTTAGATTATTCTCGAGTCTTTGCTCGTCACTCCTATTTTGTGTAAAATTGTCAAATGCGGCTCTTGAAATGGTCACCCCTTTTTGATGTCAAAGATGAACCCCCTATTATTCCTTTATGGCTTGCTTTTCCCAACATGAGAATTCACTATGATACTCACCAAGTTCTGTTTGCGGTTGGGGCTCTATTTGGTAGACCCCTTCAAATTGATCAAGCCACTACTGCTAGATCTTGGCTATCTGTTGCACGTATCTTGGTTGAGATTGACATACAAAAAAATACCCCAAAAAAGTTTGGATCAGCTCAGAAAAATTTGGATATAACCAGAAAGTAGAATTTGAAAATTTCCCCATCTTTTGCATCGTAAGATCCATGGTCATGATCACTCAATGCTTTGTGTTACACCCTAACCTCAAAAGAATATATCACAGGATACTAATACCTCTCTTGGAACTAGGAAAACTAATAAGTTAGTTTATGTGCCTAAAGCTACTCATAATGGAACTCATCCTCCCACACCTACCCCTTTATTACCTACTGATTTATCTAATAAAAATATTACGAGCATGGTAAAATACTACTATTGAGGTGTGTGAAGAAACTAATGATATTACTTACACTACTCCCACTTTTAATAATCAATCCTTTGCTCCATTTGAATATTAATGACAATTTGGATGGGAATCTTTTATTGGATCAAAATAATGTTAATCCTTTAGTGTCAGACCAAAATCTGATTATGCATCATGGCAATGAGAATGATATTTGTACTATTAATGGTGCAAGAACCTCCCCTTCTATTTCTCTACGGAGAGATACTTAGGCAATCCTTATTTCTCATTCTCTTACTCGATACTAGAAGGAGAAATCACCACTTAAAACATTGGTGATGCTCCTATTCGGATACCAAAACCAATCCCTTTTATGGAGATACTTTGGATCTTGATAGACCCTTCCAAAGTTATTAAAAAAATCTTATAAAGCCAAAATGACTAATAATAACTTCACTAGAACCACATTCTTCTCTAACACCTCATAAATAATTATGTCCTCTCTTTCTTTTCCATTTCTTTTTTACATTTTCCTTTTGGATTTCTTATGATTAATTTTCTTTTTGGAATATCCAGGTTGTGGGACTCTCCTCCACAATGTAGCCTATCGCACTCATAACATCAAATTACTTGTTATTATTGAGCCTTTCATTAACTCTTCCAAGATTACCCATGTTGCTAGATCACTTGGATTTCAAAATTTCCTCTTCAATCTTAATAATAAAATCTGGTATTTTTGGAATAATTCCATCACCATTTCCATCATTGATGATCTTGATCAATTGGTTAATGTGAAAATATCATTAGGTAAGTTTTCATCTTTTGGTTCCTTTATCTATGCTTCTTGTAATAGAGTCAGTAGGAACATCCTTTGGAATCACTTAAGAACCTTCGCCTCCTCGGTTAACCTTCCCTGGTTGGTTGGGGGTGATTTCAACACTATCATTACTTCTTCAGAAAGGAGGGGAGGATGTTCTCCAAACCTCCATTCCATGGAAGACTTCTCAAATATGATCCTAGATTGCAATCTGATTGACATTGGTTTTGATTACATGTGGCATAACTCTAGACTTTGGCGTCTTGAGGACCCTCTTTAATTCTCTTTGGATCAATCAATGGCCTCTTTCTCTGTTGAGCATTTGATCAGAACTTTGTGATCATGCTCCTCTTTGATCTCTATCAAAACTCCCCTTTAACCCTTCTCCCTCACCTTTTAGATTCCAAAATATGAAGACCCAACATGGCGATTTCACTAATGTTGTTTTCACTAATTGGATGGCTCCTATTCACCTAGATAATTCCATTAAAGGCATGACTCAGCTTTGGATTAAGCTCAAAAGACTTAAACAAAACCTTAATTGGCAGAACAAACATATATTTAAAAATCTTTTTACCAATCTTAAAGCTATGGAACAAGTTGTTTGCTCTCTTGAAGAGGTCCTTGATCCTAGTAAGCTAGATGAGTTGAGCATTAAAGATAACTTGATTAATTACCAAAATATGGGAAATCTATTATCAAAAGCTAGCAAACATATTCGATGGTGATGAGAAACAAGGTATTTCCATGCTATTTGTAATAAACAAAAGCATTAAACTTGATTAAGAAAATTAAGAACTCTAATGGTGGTGGATAATTGATAATGAAATTAAGGACTGTCATACATCACTTTCAAAATTTATTAAATTCTAATCCTTCATTAGAAACTCCCTCCAACACCCATCTAATCCCTTCTATGATTAACAATGAGGATAACCATGTGCTCACTATGTGTCCCTTGGAAGCGGAGATTAGTAGTACTCTCAATAGCATGAACACTAATTCTGTTGCTGGCCCTGATGGCTATATGACTCATTTCATTCAGCAATGTTGGCCTTTTATTAAATTTGATCTTGTTGATGCTGTTATTGATTTTTTTTGATGGCAGCTCTATTCCCAGATATTTTTCATGTACTTCTATTGTCCTTATTCCCAAAACCAACAATCATAAATCTTGGGGCAATTTTAGACCTATTAGCCTTTGCACCTTTTTCCAAAACTCATTGTTAAATTAATTAATAATAGGATTAGCCCTCACTCCTAAAATCATCTCCCCTACCAAAGGCTTCATTAAAAATAGAGCCATATCGATAATATTCTTCTCACTCAAGATGGTTCATGACATTGATGTTCCTTCCAGAGGAGGTAATATCCTCTTCAAATTGGACATCTCTAAAGCCTTTGCCAACCTCGTGGGATTTCCTCTTTCAAATCTTACATTTTGTTTGGTTTCTCGATAATTTTTTATCGGCTTATAAAAAGTTGTATCACTAATGTCGGTTTTACATTTATCATGATGAGTCCCTTGGTTTCTTTACTTGAGTCATGGATTGAAGGTGACCCTCTTTCTCCTTCTCTTTTTCATTCTGTAGAATATCTTTTGAGCCTCAATGATCTTTCATTAAAAATCCTTACATGTTTTTAAAACTCATGGTGGTTTCCCTGTTTCTCATCTTAGCTTCTTTGATTTTATAATCTTACAATGCCTCTCTTCAACATGTTAAAACTATTAAGAATCTCTTAAATGATTTTGGCAAAGTTAGTGGTCTCTTTCTCAATGAAAGAAAATGCTATTTTATCCCTAAGATTCCTACCAATAGACTAAATCAAATCTCTAGAATTACTAATTTTAAGCAAAATCAACTTCCATTAATTACTGGGCTCTTTTAAAGGCCAAAAAGATCTCATCTTTTATGACCTTATTCAGAAAATATCTAATAAAATTTGGTTTGGGAATTTCATTTACTCTCTTTGGTGGTAGGCTAACCTTGATTAGAGCACACTTAATTCCATGCCTTTATATCTCATCCAAACCATTGTCGACCATTTCTATCATCAACAGAGCGTCTCTAAATAAATTTTTTGGGGCTCCAATACCTCTCTAAAAGAATGCATTGGACCTCTTGGTTTAAAAGTTGTGGCACTTTTGAAGGTGGTCTTGTTTGTAAATCCATGAAAGAAGCTACCAATGCCTTTTCCTATAAACTCGGTGGAATTTTAGGAGTAATCATAGTCTTTGGGCTAATTTCATGATTGCTAAATATTGCTTCATTTGTCCCTTTCATTGGGTTATTCTCTATGTGAAAATTACTTTGTTAAATGGGATGTAGAATCCTTAATTTTTTTGGGGCATTAACTTTGGCACTTCTTTCTTTTGGCAAGATAATTGGGTGGATGTGGATCCATTGATGACTTACTCTCCACCCATTCCACTTTGCCGCTATTAGAGTAAACTCTTTTGGCATAACAATAAGTGGAACAATAGTAAGCTTTGATTTTATCCCTTTTACTTTCTTGAATATGGTTTCTACTATTCTATCACTCCAAACAATCAAGAGATTCTCTTTAAGCTCTCACATAATGGTGATTTCAACCTCAAAATGTGTGGCTCCACATTAAAGATACTCATGATTCCTCCTATGTGTTCTCCAAACTTTGGAATAACAATATCCCTACTTCTTATTCTTCTTACTTGGCATATTAAAAATTTTATCCTGTTGATTCCTTGTTGTGGGATAAAGGGTTTCATTTACCCTCTAAATGTCAATGTTGTTTCCATATTGAGAATGTTAATCATGTTTTTTTTTGTTAATGGGGCCATTCCTTCTAAACTTTGGATTTGGTATGATGATCTTCAATTTCAATGGCTCTCTTACTTTATATCAACTTCTTGAAGTCTATTTTGATAATACTATTAAAGGTCACAATTAAAGTCATCACTTCTATCACTCTTATGGTTCATATGGATGGACCAAAATGATGCAAAACATCATGGGATCCCTATGAACCATGTGAGGATTATTGCTAGAACTAAAAACAAAATTTGTGACTTGTTTAAAGACAATCTCATTCATTACAGACAATTCAAAGGCTATAAATTTATGGCCAATAAACTGGGCTTTAACCTGCCGGATCAACCTTACTGTCAAAATGACAAGATTGTTTATTGGAAAAAACCTCTTAACCATATTATTAAAATTAATATTGATGGCTCTGTCTCTCATAATGGTTGTGGTTATGGTGGCATTTTTAGGAACTCTAAGGGTATAGTACTATGTGCTTTTGCTTATCCCCTTATTTCATGCACTGTCCCATTTATTGAGCTTATGGCAGTCTACAAAGCTCTTGAGATTTGCCTTCAAAATGGTGGCTCAATATTTTGGATTGAGGTGGATGCTCTTACGTTGATTGATCTTTTGACTTCCACAAAAAATGAAGCACCTTGAATTGTACCTCCCTCTCAAGCAAACTAGAGCTCTTCTTTCCCAACTGAATTTTAACATCACTCATGTTTGGCATGAAGGAAATGCTTGACTACCTTGCCAACTGGGTGCTAGATCGATGGTATCATCTTTGATCAACTCACCTTACCCAAACACTTGCGTAATGGTTAACTTGGACAATTCGGTTTCTTTATCTCGTAACTTAATCTAACCTTTGATGTATACTCCATTCATCTTTTAAGTATGCCTTTTATCTTATGGCTTATGTTCCTTTTATGTCTTTGTGGATGCTTCACTGATATTACTTGTCTTGATCTCTCCCATGATTTGGTGTTTTAATAGCTTATCCTTTATTTGGTCTCTCGCTTTTGGCATTTACACGATAAAGGGTCGTTGTTGAGCTATGTGCATACTAATACTGCATTGGAATTTTGTTGAGCTATGTGTCACCGCTATTGGTTTTATAACACACTCCTTTTGGGATTTTAATATCAATGTTGTCTTCATTCCTAATCCTAGGGGGCTTAATCAGTACTGGATGGAGATATTTATTTTGATGGGTTTAGCTACTGCCATTAATTTTTGCAACCTATTATTTCTCAAAGATATTACTGCTTGGAGCATCTTAGTTACCTATGTTGTTTCTATGCATTGTATTAGTGTTCATTATGATGGTTGCAATATTTATTTTGATGATTTACTGTTAGGTTGTTGGATTTTAGCTGATAATGACTGGTGGCTGGCTTTTGACATGCTGCTTCTCTCCCCTATTATATCTTAGGCTGCTCCTGATATTCACTTTAACTCTAGCTTTGAGCTGACGTTTTCCTTTTATTTATGGGAGTTATCTTTTATTTTATTTTTTTGCATGAAGTGGCTTTTTGGCCTTTTTGTTAATATTTATCTTCTTGGCTATTGTCTATACGGAATTCACCCCCTCTCTTTTGGAAACCATTTTCTGATTCGCAGGTCCCTTTGGTGGAATCTTGTTGTGGAGGCTTTCTTTTTTCTTCCACCGCCAAGATTGTTTTTGCGTTTCTTACGTGTCGACCTCCTTACCCTTCACAGTACTTATTATTGTGCAAAACTTGATATTACTTGGTTATCTTTTATGCCTCTTTACTTTGTGGTGGAATCCTGCATTTTGTTGTCTCTTTCTGCACTATTTATTTTTTGAACTGGATGGAGTTTCTTCAGATTGATTCTGGCTATTATGTTCAGCAAATCCTTTTTGTGCAAGATGTTTCTGAGATTGGGTCTTTGGTCAATCTCTTTTATTGCTCTTATCTGGAGAGAATTTGTTTTTGTCTTTTTCTCCCTCAGAATGGATTTTCATGTTTGCCTCTCTTTTTGGTTTTTACTTTGTTATCCCTCTAATTCTGGGCCTTGCTGTTAGATTTTATTTTCTGATCTGGAAAGGTCTTGTTATTCCTTTCAATGCTTGTCATTGGTTTTTTGGGACCTTTTTATTGTTTTGTGACTTATGGATGTTTTTGATTCTCGATTTTCCAACCGTTTGTGTTATTATCACTGGCTATTTTTGATCACACTTATGCTCTTTCATCCTCGGTTCTTTCCATAGTCGTAATTCTTCTTTATTATGGGACTGATTTTCCTTTTGGATTTCCTTAATGGCTTCTCTGCCTTTACCGTGGTTGTGGTTTAACCGCTAGCTCATCGCTTTTATCGAAGGTTTTTCTATTTATTATCCTTTGAACCCTTTTGATACCATTATTGGCTTTTGGATTTTAGGGTCTATCTGGTGGTCTTCGTGGTTATTATCTGTTCCCTATTTTTTGCTTTTCTGACTATTTTTGCTATTAACAATTGGGCTACTTCTATCTTCTCCTGCTTCTATTTTATCCCACATGGTTATGTTAACATTGTCTAGATCCCTGTGATTTTCCATCTGATTATTTGGATCTTTACATATGCTTTTGGGTGGACTCTTGGCCAGCTTACTCTACATGATGTCTATAGGGTTTTGGTTTGTTTTGTTCATCAAGTCTCTATTGAAGTTGTTGATTGCTTGGTGGAATTTTTTTTAAACCCCCTTATTGGTTTATTATATGTATATCATCTGAATTCATTGGTCTACTTATCTAGCTTTTACCATTTCTTTCGCTTAAACTTGTATCTCGGTGTTTATCCCGGATGGGTGGTTTTATATGGGGGTTTTGTTGTCTTGGTTATTTCTTGTCTTGGATATTTGCTATCTTGGTTTTTCAGGACTCCTTTGTTGGCTCCATCTTTGTTGGCTGTAGGACTTCAGGGTCCTATGTTCAGCAAGCTGTTTCTGACATTACTATTTTGATGGTTTTTGGTTAAAGTTTGGATGCTCATATTTGCCGCCCAACTTGTGTGACTGAGCCTTCTATCATAATTCCTTACTATCTTTCTTATGTTATTTTCATTTATCCTTTTCTATTATTTTAATCGTTTCTAATCTCTTTCTTTCTTTTTTTGTGTGATTCTCTTGTCCTCTGCGTTTGCTCCATATTATCATGCATTCTCCCTCCGAGCATTGGCCCTAATCTTCCTTTGGCTTATTATGTTAATCAACTTGTATCTTTTGATTTTTAATGTTTTCTTTTGCTTGGATGTATTTTAGATAGGGGATTTACTCCTTAGGTGATTGTAGCTCTTGAGTGTATTTCTGAGTTTATCCCATTTAAGGACCTTGTATCCCTCTTTTTGTGGCAATAAAATACCCCTACATGGGGTTTCCCCAAAAAAAAAAAATCGTAAAGCCTTAAACCCTAAAACCCTAAACCTTAAACCCTAAACCCTAAAAATCTAAAAACCCTAAATCCGAAACCCTAAAACCTAAAATTAACCCTAACCCTGAAGCCTAAACCCTAAACCTATAACCCTAAACCCCAAACCTTAAACCTACAACCTAAACCGAAACTAAACAAAAATAAATAAACCATATATAAACTAAATAAATAAACTAAATAAACTAAAATAAACATAAAAATTAATAAAAAATAAACTAAATAAATAAAAATAAATAAATAAATAAAGTATTTAAATAATAAACTAAATAAACCTAAACCTAAACTAAAATAAAAATAAAAATAAACTAAACTAAACTAAATAAACCTAAACTAAATAAAAATAAACATAAAATAAAAATAAATAAATAAAATATACCTAAAAAATAAAACCTAAAACATAAATAAACTAAAATAAAACAAATAAATAAATAAAATAAATATATAAACTAAAATAAAAATAAACTAAAAAATAAATAAACTTAAACCTAAATTAAATAAATCAAAAAACAAACCTAAAATAAAATTGAATAAGCTTCAATAAATAAATAAATAAAATAAACTAAATAAAAAATAAAATAAGTAAAAATAAAATAAACCTAAACCTAAACTAAACTCAATAAAAAAATAATATAAAAATAAATAAATAAATAAATAAATAAAAAAATAAACTAAGTTATAAACCTAAACTAAACTATATAAATAATAATAATAAAATAAACTAAACTAAACTAAAATTAAATAATAAACCTAAACATAAAAATAAAAATAAAATAAAAAATAAAGTAAATAAAATAAATAAATAAATAAAATAAAAAATAAACCAAAAAACTAAATAAATAAACTAAATAAACTAAACTAAACCTAAATAAACTAAAATAAAAATAAAATAAAATAAATAATAAAATAAAATAAATAAATAAATAAGTTATAAAAAATAAATAAATAAATAAATAAACTAAACTAAATAAACTAAATTAAAAAATAAATAAAATAAAATAAAATAAACTAAATAAATAAACTAAATAAAAAATAAATAAAAAATAAAATAAGCTAAATAAAAATAAACTAAAGTAAACTAAATAATTAAATAAACCTAAACCTAAAAATAAAAATAAAATAAAACTAAACCTAAACCAAAAAATAAAATAATATAAAAATAAACCTTAAAAACAAAACAAAACCTAAAATAAGAACATAAATAAATAAATAAATAAAACATAAAATTAAAAAAACTTTAAAAAAACCTCAAAAAATAAAAAAATAATCCCTAAACCTTAAACTAACCCTAAACCCTAAACCCTAAATTCTAAACTAACCATAAACCATAAAGCCTAAATTCTAAAAACCCTAAACCCTAAAGCCTAAACACTAAACTGTAAACAAACCCAAAATCCTAAGCCAACCCAAAGCCTTAAACCCTAAAAACCCTAAACCCTAAAGCCTAAACACTAAACCCTAAACCCTAAACCCCAAACCCAAAACTATAAAATGCTAAACCATAAACCTAACCTAAAAAAATAAAATAAAATAAAAACCTGAAGTAAAACATAAACCTAACCTTAAAAAGAAAATAAAATAAAAAATAAAAACTAAACTAAAATGAAATAAATAAAAACCTAAACAAAACTAAAAAAAATAAAAAACATAAATAAAATAAAAACTAAACCTAAAATAAAAATAAAATAATCATAAAATAAAATAAAATAAAAATTAAATAAAAACCTAAACTTAAAAAAATAAAACCTAATAAAAAATAAAAAATAAAACCTAAAGCCTAAACTAAAAATAAAACTAAACCTAAAATAAATAAAATAAAATAAACCTAAACCTAAATAAAAATAAACTAAACTAAAATAAATAAAACCTAAACCTAAACCAAAAATAAACTAAACCTAAATTTGGATTAAATCAAATAAAAGAAGCTAAAATTAAACCTAAAATAAAAGGTTAAAACCTAAACCTAAAAAAATAAAATAAAAAGCCTAGACCTAAACCTAAAAATAAAAAATAAAACCTAAACCAAAAAAATAAAATAAAAATAAAACAAAACAAAAAATAAACATAAACCTAAACCTAAACCTAAATAATGAACTAAAATAAAAAACCTAAACTAAAATAAATAAACTAAACTACCAAAAATAAAAATAAACCTAAATAAAATTAAAAAACTAAAATAAACTAAATAAATAAACTGAAGTAAATTAAAAATAAATAAATAAACCTAAACTAAATTAAACATAAAATAAACTAAATAAATAAAAAATAAATAAACTAAATAAATAACAATAAAGTAAACTAAATAAACTAAATAAATAAAAAAAACCAAAACCAAATTAATAAAATTAAACTAAAATAATCCTAAAATAAATTTAAATAAATAAAACAAACTAAAATAAATAAAATAAAACTAAAATAAATAAATAAAAATAAATAAGCCTAAAAAAATAAACTAACTTAAAAAAATAAACTAAAATAAACCTAAACCCTAAAATTAGAAAAACTCAACTAAATAAAATAAAGTAAACCTCAACCTAACCCAAAATAAAAACATAAAAAATAAACCCAAAAAAATAAAGTAAAATGATAAAACTAAATAAAAAACTAATCTAAATAAATAAATAAAATAAATAAACTAACTAAATAAATAAAATAATCTAAAATTAACTAAATAAACTATACTAAACTAAATTAAACTAAAATAAAATAAAGTAAAAACTTAAATTAAATAAACTAGATAAAACTAAACCTAAAATAAACTAAACTAAATAAACTAAAAAATAAATAAACATAAACCCAAATAAATAAAAATAAAAATAAACTAAATAAAAACCTAAACTAAATAAACTAAATAAAATTATAAAATAAGTAAAATATACTAAATAAATACAAAAATAAATAAATAAACCTAAACTAAAATAAACTAAACTAAAATAAATAAAGTAAATAAATAAAATAAATAAACTAAACTAAATAAAATATACAAAAAACCTAAGATAAATAAAATAAATAACCTAAACATAAATAAATAAACTGAAATAAATTAAAGTAAAAATAAACTAAACTAAAAATAAATAAACCTAAACCTAAAACAAACTAAATAAACTTAAAGAAATAATAAATAAAAATAAACCTAAATAAATAAAATAAATAAAATAAACCTAAACCTAAAAATAAACAAAAAGTAAAAATAAAATAACTAAACTAAAATAAAACCTAAACTAAATAAATAAACGAAAATAAATAAACTAAAATAAAATAAAATAAATAAATAAACTAAACTAAATAAAATAAAATAAATAAAATAAAATAAATAAACCTAAACCTAAATAAAAAATAAACTAAAATAAATTAAACCTAAACCTAAACAAAAAATAAAATAAATGAAAAATAAATAATCAAACTATAAATAAACTACAATAAATAAAATAAACTAAAATAAAAATAAATAAACCTAAATAAGATTAACATAAACCTAAATAAAATAAACTTAAAAATAAACAAAACTAAATAAAATAAATCTAAACTTAAATGTTAACTAAACATAAACTAAATAAAATTAAACTAAACCTAAAATAAATAAATAAATAAAACCTAAACCTAAAATAAATAGATAAAAAATAAACTAAATAAACTAAAATAAGCTAAAAAATAAATAAACTTAAACCTAAACCTAAACAAAAAGTAAATAAAAATAAAATAAAAATCTAAACCTAAACCTAAAAATAAAAAATAAAACTTAAACCTAAAAAATAAAATAAAAATATAACTAAACTCAAAAAATTAAACCTAAACCTTAACCTCAACCTAATAAATAAACTAAAATAATAAAACCTAGAATGAATAAACTAAACTAAATAAACTAAGTGAACATAAACCTACCAGTTTACTTAATTTTAAAAAAAAATTAAAAATAAAAATAAAATACCCTAAACTCTAAACCATAAACCATACACCTAGAACACTAAACCTTAAAATCTACAACCTTAAACCCCAAACCCTAAACCCCAAACCCTATACCCTAAACCTTAAACCCTAAACCCTAAGTAATAAACCCTAAAAACCTAAAAACCTAAACCTAAACCAAATAAAACCTAAAAATAAAATAAAGACAAAAATATAAACCTAAACAAAATAAATATAATAAACTAAAAACCTAAACTAAAACCTAAACTTAAACCTAAAAATATAATAAAATAAAAAATAAAACTAAACTAAAATAAGAGAAATAAAAACCTAAACTAAATTAAAAAATAAAATAACATAGAAATGAAACCTAAATAAAATAAAACTAAACGTAAAAAATATAGCTAAAATAAAACTAAATAAAATCTAAACCTAAAAAATAATACCTAAAATTAAAAAAAAACTAAACCTAAAATAAAAAATAAATAATCCAAAACCTAAACTAAAATAAACTAAACAAAAATAAATAAAACCTAAACTTAAACCTAAAATAAACTAAACCTAAACCCTGAATTAAATAAATAGAATAAACTAAAAATAAACCTAAACCTAAACTAATAAATAAAACCTAAAAATAAACCTAAAATATTAATTTAAACCTCAACCTAGAAAAAGAAAATAAAAACCTAAACCTAGACCTAAAATAAAAAATAAAACCTAAACCTAAAATTAAATAAAAAAAATAAAACTAAAAAAATAACGTGAAAAACCTAAACCTAAAATAACAAATAAAACCTAAACTAAAATAAGTATATTTAAAATAAATAAACCAAACTAAATAAGAATAAATAATTAACCTAAATAAAAATAAAAAATTGACCTAAATAAAAATAAATAAATAAAGTAAATTAAAAAAATAATAAATAAACTAAATAAACCTAAACCTACCAGTTTACTTAATTTTTTTTAAAACTGTAAACCCTAAACCCTAAATCCTAAACCTTTCATGTTAAATTGAATCCTTTTACACATAGAAAATATAATAGTAATGCCTAACAAGACATACCACACAAGCCTTAATATAGACATTAAAATTAAGTCACCACTTATAGCTCTAAGTTAGGATTGCGCATGATGTGATGTATGTTTTGTTTATGATGCATTATTTTAGATTGAATGTTAGGGTGTATGCTTCGTAGACTAGATGATAGGCCAATTTTAGCCTAATCATGTTTTTAGCAAGGGATAATGCTTAAGAGTTGCTTAAAAATAAATGTGAGTGCTCTTTTGCAGGTTTCTTAAATCCTTAAGCATAATCCATGTTAGGACACATAGGCTTAGTTACCTATGTGTAGGGTGCTAAGTCCAAATTATAAGTATAATTGCTTGGGATTATATGTATATTTAGCTAACCTCCATTTTACAGGTGTAGTTAGATTTACTTTTTCCACATAAATATATTTTTTGTAATAGGAATTAGGATTAGTGCTATGGGGGATTAGGATGAGTAGTGGCTAGAAGGCTTTATCCTGGGGTGCGTTGTGATGCCTTTAAAGTAAGCACCATCCAAATTAAAGAAGGAACCAAATCATAAATGGAGATATGAAGAAAGAAGGGACCCCATAGAATTTAATACAATTATAATTATTCTTTCATATTCTAGGTTGTATAAGGGTAGAGCTCGGCTACCCATCTTTTCTCTCTTTGGGTTATACGATGGTACTCGACCACACCAACCATTTATTCTTTTATGA
This sequence comes from Cymbidium sinense, assembly GCA_021442155.1. Taxonomy (NCBI): domain Eukaryota; kingdom Viridiplantae; phylum Streptophyta; class Magnoliopsida; order Asparagales; family Orchidaceae; genus Cymbidium; species Cymbidium sinense. The sequence continues at coordinate 57,053 of JAKCPB010000281.1, read as the reverse complement.
TAGTTTATATAATTATTTGATGTTATGTTTACATTATGCAGTAGAATGGCATGCTTTTGATAGTGACTTAAATGTTTGATGCTTTAACATGTGGCTTGGATACAATTAGGATCTTAGGTAAAATAACTTTTCCACCCAACTAATCACTCATAACTAACTTTTAAAGAACTCATAACCTCATCATAAAACCAAAGACATAAATAAGATAATTAAAAGATTTTGCAACCCCTTAGTTGTATGGTAGTATGTTTCAAATCATGCATGCATATTCTTTCTCTCTTGAACATGAAGGATCTCCATCCTTTCACGATAAAGGAATGCTTGACTTGTGAGGGCATCTCTTGTGGTGGAGAACACCTTCTTCTAGTTTAATTGACCCATAACCTATTTCATCATGCATTTAGGCATAATAAATCCTAAAGCCTCTGCCAAAATGATATGTCTATAATGAAATAAAATTTGAAAATATTTTGTATCTATAGATTAAGTCATCTGCCATACCACTCATGCTCTAGTCTCTTAGGAAGTGTGTTTAGGAATTTAGGTTCTTTCTAATTAAATAACTACCCTAGCTATCTTGCAATTCATAATATTAGATTATATAGTATTAAAATTGTAGGAGAAGTTAGCTAGCGACCACTTCAGGCAGCTATAAGTCTAGAAGTTGAACAATTTATTTCTTTTATGGAAGTTACCCTTATGTCCACCTATCGCTTAGATTTAGGTCGTGCTTTATCTCAAACTAAAGCTCCCTAGATTTAGGATTCGTGGTAGTTATTTCTTTCAGGCTATAAGCATAAATCCTCTTAGGCATTCCCACAACCATATGTTGGTGGATTACAAGCCCTAGTAATCTAATTAAATTTCAACTCAAAACATATAAATCTCCTCAACTTCAAAAGTATATAGCCTAATCATAGGATAGATTGGAATGCTTGCTAGGCTTTCTAATATCATGAGCATTTCCTACTTATTTTAATTGGATTCCAAATATATCCAATCCTTTGATAATCTAACCTTGAAATCTTTTTAGATGATAATTGTCTACCTTGATCGAGAGTATTCTTAAGAAATTTTATTTCCTAAGATAAAATTAAGTATGGAGGCTTGCCTCCATAGAGAACTTAAGAAACTGGTTTAAAATAAACCCTACTTTATTCATTCATGTAAAGTAGGAGAAAAATCTCTAGTACATTCATAGACCCATCATGCCTTAGGAGTCTTTATTACATGATTAGGTTTATTATAGAATGATGCTTCTTATCTTTTGAGATAATACATCATAACTCAATGTTATACCCGATCACCTCAAAAAGCACCCCACCTACGATGCATGGTGCCCCCCGCCATAAATCCAAAATAAACACCACGTGGCCCTCCCATATTGTTCATTGAATCCTCTAAACATCATCCTTTCTTTTTGGAGTTTGGTGATGTCGATCTTCAAGCAGGCTAAGGTTCTTAGAATCATAATGTTGATTGATACACCTTAGTCAACCAGAACACTAGATAGCCTGTATCTACTAACATCCACTATAATTTAAAGAGGCAGTTGTGCTCAATTATCCTTAAGAGTAAGCCTTCATCATTGAATGTAATTCTTAAGATGTCCTTTGAGTGGCATGCCTCCTCTTTAATAGTGATCAGCTGAGCTAAGCATATCTCTAGATCAAGTAAGGCCTTGATTAGAGATTCCCTCATCTCTTTGGATAAGATAAGGGCATTTTATATGCTTAACTTAGCTTGAAACTTTCTAAGGTGAGCTAGGACATTGTAATAAAATTTGGCTTGGTCCTCCACAAGCATATCCATGGGTGGAGCAACCTATGGAGGGGCTATCTGCTCACTAGAACTAATGACTTGTTTACCATTATCCTGAGGTGTTACCATAGGAGGTAGAACATTGTCACTGCATAGGTTGACTTTAATGACTTCTTGGAATGATGTGCTTGTGGAAAATTCTACCTTCTCATCAGGCATACCTACAGCTTTTCTTATGGGATCCTCAAAGTCAGTTGACTCCAAGTCAATCTCAAGAGGTGAACTCGATTGATTCAGAGAAGGATAGTCTAACTTTGAATCAAAAAGGAAAGGATTGGAACTACTAGAGCTATAATTTTTATTTAGACCTAGAGTGCTTTCAATAAGAATAAAATCAAGAGCACTAGAAGTAGACAATATATAAGTAGAATCAGTTTTTTCTTTAATCTATTTTTGGGTGATGGTACATGATAGAAATCAAATAAAGTAAGCGGAGTAAGGGATTTAGTTCCTTTATCAGTAGATACTTCACTCCTACCAGTAGAAGAGAATCTAGTAGAAGAGGTGGTAGCTGTAACGGTGGAGGGAGTACTAGACTCGGATGGTGGTTGTGCTACTGGACTATCTCGAGCAAGTATGGTGGGTTGCTGTTGTTGTTGGGATGTCACCTTCCCCATTTGTCCTTTGCAACTAGCAAACCTTCCTTGGCGTTGGAGGCTTGAGCTACTTCAGGCACTTGCAAAGAAAGCTTCTTGATCTGAAAAAATGATCTTCTTAGAGGTTCAGTATAGGAAGATATCCTAAACTTCTTTTGTCTTAAGAGGATCGCAAGTATCCCCAAGGAATACTATAACATAACTAGATGGTTGCTCTAATAAGTATTCCTTAGGGATAACTATGGCTCTCAACTTGTAGATGTACTCAAGCTAGTCCGTAAAAGTGATACAATCCTCTAAGACATGGCCTAACATGTGGTGGTAGGGGCAATATCTGAGATCATCGCTCTTGCCCACATCCTCCAGCTTCTTAGGCTTTTGGTAACTGGAAGTCAAGTATCTTTAAGAGATTCTTAAAGATTTTTATAACTACCTCCCTCTTGAATGAATATGGCTTATTCAATCTATCGGCATGAGTAGGTGGAAAGTAGCTACCTGGTGATCGATATGAATACCACTGCTGGGTTGGCTACTAAGGTGGTGAAAATGGTTGTTGTGGCGACTGCGATGGCTAGTATGATGTCCAAGGTGGCGGATGCTGAGCTCGTAGTCTTTCTTATTGAACTACATTTGTTTTCCCTCATCACTAACACAACTGCTCTTGGATTCTTCTCAAACATCTTCTGTGGCTTGGTCCTAGATGATTGGTCAGGAAAGGAAAATTGTTTGGCTTTCACTTATAGGCTAGCCACCTTGTTGATTAATTTCTCAAATGTTATGATGGTAAAGCCCTAAAGAATGAAAGTGACCGGGCCATAGATATTCTTGAGAAGAATCTCAATGGCATGATGTTTGGATAGCTATAGTTTGCATTTCATGCTCAAGTTGCCACGAGAATATAATCAGCGGACTCGTTGAGTTTTTCTACAATAAGGTCGCCTGCAGTCACCCTCTGCAGAGCTCTAGCAAACCTCTTGATGAAGAGGTGCTCCAACTTAGCAAAAGTCTTCACCGAACTGTTGGGTAGTTTAGCGTACCAATCAAATGATACAACTAATAGATTGCTAACAAAAAGGTAGAAGAGGAGTGTGTTGCTTCCACCGGTGTTGCAATAGCTAGCTCAAAAGTTTGCAATGTGTTATCGTGGGCTTCCAATGCCATCAAAGATCTTGAAGGATGGTGACACAAAATCTAAATAAAATAAAGCTAAATAAAAACCTAAACCTAAAAAATAAAACCTAAAAATAAATAAATAATCAAACCTAAGCCCTAAACTACAAAAAATAGCCTAAACACAAAATAAAATAAAATAAACAAAGCTAAACTAAACCTAAACTAAAATAAATAAAACCCTAAACCTAAAAATAAAACCTAAACCTAAAATAAAAAAAAATAAAACCTAAACCTAAAAAATAAACTAAAAATAAAACTCAACTAAAAATTAATTTTAATCCTAAACCTAAACCTAAAAAATAAACTAAGATAAAAAACCTGAACTAAAATAAATAAGCCTAAAATAAATAAACTAAACTAAATAAAAATAAAAAATGATCTTATATAAAAATAAAAAATAAAATAAACTAAAATAAAACATTAACTAAATAAAATAAATAAACATAAACCTACCAGTTCACTAAATTTAAGAAAAACCATAAATCAAATCTAAACCCTAAAAGCTAAACCCTAAACCAAAACCTATAACCTAAACCCTAAACCCTAACCCTAAACACTAAACTCTAAACCCCAAACCCTAAACCTAAACCTAAAGTAACTAAATAAATTAAATAATAAACTTAAACCCTAAAACCTAATAATCATAAACCTAAACCTAAAACTTAAGAATGGGAAAAACCTTGATGACAGGAACATCACCGTCAACAAGGCTCAGTCTAGATCTAGCATTGGAGGAGAAGGTATGTGCTTATCATAGTGGTGGTGGGGATCGGGAGTCTAGTTGATATAGAGGTGGTCGAAGCGTGGTTGTTATGGAGGCGGGAGGAGCAACAGAGGTTACAGCCATGATGGTGGCAGAACGAGAGATCAGGGATATGATGGTGGATCCTGCTACTCGAGAATTCGGGGTGGTTTTGATGGGAACTGGAGAAACTAAAGAATGATCAATCCAAGTAGAGATGATTTTAATTATCTAGAGCATTTACTTTTCTCTAGGTGTGCTCATTTTTTATGTATGTCATCACTTGTGTCTTAGAAAACTTGGTGTGTTACTTGGTTAATGAAATCAAAAAGAAGAAATGTTGAATATGAATTTGTTCTCTGTTAAAAAAATAAACCAAAAACTTTAAACCCTAAACTAAAACCTGAACCCTAAACCCAAACCCTAAACCCTAAATAACCCTAAACCCTAAACCCTAAACTCTAAACCCTAAAACCTAAACTAACCTAAACCCTAAACCCTAAACCCTAAACTAACCCTAAACCCTAAACTAACCCTAAACCCTAAACATTAAAAACCCTAAACCCTTAATGCTAAACACTAAACCTTAAACCCTAAAACCGAAACTTACCCTAAACCCTAAACCGTAAAATCCATACATTTTAAAGTCAAAGATGCACCACCAGAGTTCGAAGAAGAGATCAAGTCAACCATCGATGAGCTCAAGGAAGTGAACTTAAGAACTTAAGAAGATCTATGCCTAACATACATAAGTTCTTTGTTGAATAAAATTAAAATAAAAGACTTAGTTAGACTATTGACTGAGTTTAAGGACTGCTTTGCATAGAGCTATGAAGAGATGCCTGGATTGGCTACTAACATAGCAGTCCATAAATTAGAAATAAAGCCTACTTCTAACCCTATCAAGCAAGCTACTAGATGCATGCCATTAGACATAAAATAATAGGTCATTTTTGAAGTCAAGAAATTGACAAAGTTGGCTTCATCCAGGAAGAAAAATACCCTACCTACTTAGCCAACGTCATCCTAGTTAAGAAAAATAATGCCAATACATCAATTTTAGAGATTTAAATAAGGAATTTCTAAAATACAAATTTCCACTACCAATCTCAAAGCTAATGGTGAACATTGCCTCATATCATGCAGTCTTCTCTTTCATGGATGGCTCATCTAGATATAACCAAATAAAGATGGCCCCTGAAGATGAAAGAAATGCTACTTTTAGAACCTCGATCAAAATCTATTGCTATAAGGTCATGCCATTCAGCCATAAAAATGCCAGTTCTACATACCAGCAGGCTATGACTCGAATCTTTGACAAACTAATTCATCTTCGACAAACGTCTAGTGTTCTAGCAGCCCCTATCCCGGGCAAGCCGCTCATATTTTACACTACTACATTAGATGACTCCCTTGGTGCTTTGTTGACTCAAGCTAATGACGAAGGGAAGGAAAACACACTCTACTACCTTAATTATCATCTAATCCCTACTGAGGCTAATTATCCACTCATTAAAAAGCATTGCCCAGCTTTAATCTTTACATCCCAAAAGCTACAACATTACATGCTTCCTCATAAGGTCAACTTAATCTCTAGGATCAATCCACTACTGTATCTCAAGACATGGCAGAAGCTATCCGGATGGTTTGCACGACATTCCATGATCCTCTCACAATTTGACATTACCTTCGCACCCCTCTATGTAGTGAAAGGGTAAATGCTAATAGATTTCTTAGCGGCACACCCACTTCTTACTGACTCTCTATTTAGTGATGATCTCCCTGATGAACAAATCATGAACTTAGGGGATACTAGAATTCACCACTAGGAGATGTACTTTGATGGTGTATCTTCTTCTCAAAGAGGAGAAGAACCACAATCTACTATTCCAGGAAAAATAGGGGTAGGCATAATTCTCTTAACTCTAGATCACGATGTGATGAGATTATAATATCATCTATCCAATGGTTGACCTAATAATGAAGCTGAATAAGAGGCTCTGATTGCCAGTCTGGAGTTAGTTGTTACTCTAAGCATCCAGAACATCAACATCTTCAGGGATTCTCAACTAGTTATTAACCAAATCATTGCGTCCTATAAAGTTATATAGCCCAAGCTTCATCACTACCACAAGTACACCATGGAGTTATTGGTCCAAATCCTAGAGGTTACCATTTATTAGATTCCTCGATAAGAGAATGCTATAACATATGCATTAGCCAATCTTTCCAAGGAGTTGTCATGTTCGAAGGATGAGTCCATATTAATAAAGGTCCAAAATAGACAAGTCTTAACCCTTATTGAGATTGAACTCATAAAAAAGTACTCTCTTGAAAGAGAGGTTGGAGCCAACCATTCATGGATTAGTTAAATAAAGGAAAATTACCTCAAGAGAAGTCCCAAGCCCATCAGATGAAGTTGAGAGCACTTTCTTATGCTCTTGTGGATGGTGTCTTGTACATATGGTCTTTCAATCATATGTGGTTACATTATTTAGATAAGCATGAAGCCCATAAGATCATGACCGAGGTACACTCAGGATATGTGGAGCCAACCATTTTGGTCAGAAGATGAAACCCAAGATTAAGAGACTTGGATACTACTGGCCATTGATGATCAAAGATTGCATGGACATGGATAGGCGATGCCACCAATGTCAAATACACAGTATCATCCTACATAAACCACCCAACATTCTTCATCCTACGTTGGCCTCATGGCCATTCGAGTGTTGGGGTATCAACATAGTGGGTCTGATTGATCCTCCTTTTCCAAGGGTCATTAGTTCATCTTAGCTGCTACTGACTACTTTTCCAAATGCTTGAAGGCAATTCTGCTCAGAGAGGTCAGAGTTCAGCATGTGATACAATTTTTTAGGAATCATATCATATATAGGTTCAAAGTTTCTCAACAAATTATATCTGATAATGGTACTACATTCAAGAGCACCAAGATCAATAACTTTTCTCAGAGACACAACATAGATTGGAGATATTCTACCATCAACTACCCAAGGGCAAACCACTTAACAGAAGCCTTAAATAGAACTCTCATTCAAATACTGAATAAGACACTCGATAATAACATGCGATAGTGGCATGAGCATTTAGTTGAAGCCTTGTGGGTCTACCATTCCACATATAGAACTCCAACTCAGTTTAATCCTTTCTCCTTAGTGTATTGGTCTAAAGCTGTTCTACTATTAAAAGTCCAACACCCATCACTAAGGATAGCTGTGGGTAGCAAGATCACAACAAAGCAGAATGCCAAGTTAGGGTTAGAAGAGCTCTAAGGTTTGGAGGAGAGACATTTGTGGGCATGCCAAAATCTCTAATTGTACAAAGCTAAAATGATTCAAACTCACAACAAGTTGGTCGTCCTAGAGCTTTTCAAGTAGAGAGCTTATTTTAATTTTATGGAGACCATATTGCCCATCGTAAGATGGGAGGCATGTTTGAACCCACATGGGAAGGCCCTTTTGCCATAGAGAAGGCCTACCAAGGAGGATCTTATCAACTTATTAATCATAAGGGAGAGCACCCAATGCTTCCAATCAATGGGCTCTACTTAAAGAAATATTATAAATCATGTTTGAAAATAATTATCATCAATGAAAATTCCATTTCAAATTCAATCTCATCCATGTTGAAAGTATTCTTGTTTGTGAATATGCAATGTTGTGTTTAGGGTAGGTGTAAGGAACTCGAGTAGCATCCTATCCTTCATCGACACAACACAAACATAAACTAGACACAAACATATAAAAAAAACACATATCTTTTATCTTGGGCTACTCTGAGTTGAGGTAACGCCTCCAATGGCACTCACTCAGTAGATGCTCTAAGTTGGGTTGACATGCTACCATACTAGTGTGTCACCCCAATGGTTTTCATGCTTTGGAAAATGTTAGTCTGATAAGCTTTCCTTCTTTACTTGGATACTGCACATCGAAAAGTGTCGTGTTAGTTTGGTAGTCCTTACTGTATGGCCTGTAAGCTACATCATGTTGGCTTCATTTAAAAGGATGTGAGTCTGCTACACTTTCTTCTTAGATTAGCCTTTGTGCACTGATTGGGTCGAATATATTTGAGGTTTAGGATAAGTCTCCTAGTGGCTCCTTCTCTCCTAACTACTTCAAGTCTAGGTCTAGTCCTTCCTCTGGGCTCCTCGCTTAGTAGTCACTCTAGGTCATATAGCATTTGCCCACCAATGATAAACTATCCAGATGATTAGTTCAGCTTAAAAAGTTGTAAAGCCTACATACTTTTTTTCCATATTGATCATTATACACTGATGGGCACCTTAGGTTGGTTGGTAATCACTATACTGATGAATACACCACTCATGTGTATGAATACACCTTAGGATACACAACTCATGATAGATGTAAGTATGCTATGCTTTCCCCTTGAGTTGGCCTACACTTATAGGATTTCTTTTCGGGCTCAAGATAATGCTCAGACACCTCATGGGCACCATATTTGGATCACATCCTTTGTGACCCCATTTAGACACTAAATGGGTTACTATAGAATTTGATAGTTCCCTTTCCTAGAAACCACCCTTATGGTTGGAGAATCCATTTTATGGATGTGCAGATTCTCCCTTAGTCTAGTAAATCTGAGATAAGTTAAGGCCGACATAGCCCCTTCTTAGTGTGGTCCCTCACACACCAACATGGTCCACATAAACATATAAACAAAATATATATTCACTTGTCGATTAGGAGGACACCCGTAGTATTACCTTTTCCCAAGCAGGCATCCTATCTTTAGGGCAATGACAACAAAACTACCAATAGGAATCACCTGACTACTCTTGAGTTGATATAAGTTCTCAATGGCATTCACTAAGTAGTCACCTCTAAGTCAGGTTTGATTTGTTGTGCTACCAATAGGTCACCCTAGCGGTTGTTCTATGCTTTAGAAGATGTAAGTATATTACACCATCTTCCTAGCACATCCATTACACACTCAAAGGCAACCCTATAAGTTGGCTAGCTCTACCCCACGATCAATAGACTATCCCTTTGGATTTATAAATCTAAGGTAGGATAAGTCTGATATTGCCCCTTCGGGGTCCATCACACCAACATGGTCCAAAAAATTAAATCTATCAAATTTGATCGAGCTCACATCCCCAACATATATTCCCCTCAATTAAAATCAAACTAAACCAAATAAACCATATCAAATCACATGAAATTAATATAAAATTAATTCTGACTACTTTTGAGTTGACATAAGTCCCAATGACATTCACTCAATAGTCACCCTAGGTCAGGTTCGATTTATTGTGCATCCAATAGGTCACCCCAATGGTTGTTCCTCACTTTGAAAGATGTAAGTCTGCTATGCCTTCTTCTTAGCTTAGACATTGCACAGCAAAAGGCAACCCCTTAGGTTGGCTGCCTCACAATAGACTATCCCTTTCGATTTGTAAACCTAGGTAAGTGATAATAGCTCTTCTCGTGGTTCCATCGCACAATGATAGTCCATACATTAACTTAGATTAAATAAAACCCAATCCAATTTTCCTGGATATATACCCTTCTTCATGGAGCCCCAAATCATATATAATAATTCAAACAAATAAATCAAATTCAAAATCAGCTCCCTAGTGGAGCCAAATTAAACCAATTCCCCAAGTAGTGTCTAAATCAAATAAATCCAACTAAACTCTTATCCCCAATGGATAAATCCATAAACAAATCTATGTAGTCAAACTCAAATCTCAATCTCCACCATATAGCCCGAACTTGCATCCCTAGTGGAAGGTTCACATACCATCCTCAGATTGAGCCCATATCTCAGATATGCCTCCACATCAATTAAAAAATAAACAAATTACAACTTAATCTGGATTATAGATTTTTTTTTCCAACAGATCTTTTTTCCATAAATCATATAATCAAATCAAATTCAAACATTATCACCAATAGATTTTCCTCTTTTATGCCCTCAACATAGACCCCTCTCATTTCATGTACAATGCATGTTTGATCCCCTAGCAGATCTCCCTCAATGTCCTTAACATGGAATTCTTAGCAAATCTTATTTTTTTCTCTTATGTACACCTTTAATGCTGCAACCAAAAGCGTAATAATGTATTCATTCAAATTATGTCATCTTAACACTGTAATTAACATTTTATGATTTGTGATGGTGCAATCTCAAACTAACTATATAATATCATGCTAAACATATTATAGTGTGAATTAACAAACTATATTATATTATAATATATGATGTTATATTATAATTTTATATAATATAATATATTGCCTAGCATTACACCTCATTAGAATCACTTAAAAGGAACAAATAACAAAATTTTCTCAAAATATGAATAATGTTTATTTTGGATGTAAAATTGTTATTTTTCTATTAGAAGTGGTATAAAATAGCATAATTTTGGTGTTGCTTCTAGTGTGCCATGAATTTGGCCAAATTCTTCCATCTCAACCTTCAAAGACATTTTTGTGAGTTTTGACCTAATGTATTATAACAAAAGTAAAACAACCAAAAATGTTCAATAGCATTTAGTAACACACCACATTCATACATATATATATATATATATATATATCATATATATATATATATATATATATATATATATATATATATATATATATATATATATATATGTGGAGTTTTATTGTTATGTACATTATATTTTAATATGCTTTCATATAATATATTATCTTACATTGTACCTTAAAATGAATCACTTTAAGCAAAAAATTTATAAAATTTGGTTGAAAAATGAACATTTATTTTGGATGCAAAATTCCATTCTTTTGATTAAATGACACACCATAGCACACCCCCAATGGTGTTCCCTAAAGATTACCTTAAATATGGCCAAATCCTAATATCTCAGCCTATAAATCAGTATTTTTATGAATTATACCAGTACAAAGTCTACTACATCATACTATAACAAACAAAAATATGCTAAACAATAAGTAGTAATACACAATAGTATGCTATAATGCATGATGCTACACTATGTTATGCCATCCTATATTATAATACACTATAACATATTCTATTATATTATATTTCATATCACATCACAAGAGATTGCTTAAGATAAAATTCATAAAATTAGTCTAAACAAAAATGAACTATATATTTTATTCGTATCACTTACATATTTTAAATTGAAATAATATATTATGATTTCATGCTCTACCTATCATGAATTTGGCCAAATTCCACCATTTTAAAGTCTAAATCAACATTTTTATAAATTATAGTATTTCAACGATGATTGTAAAATACTAAAAGAATTTAAAATATGTAATAATATATTATGATATATGATGCTATACTATGCTACAACATATAATATTTATTTTGAACATAAAATCTTACTTTTTTGACAACAAGTGGCATAGCACACCTTTGGTACTACAACCTAATTCCCACTTCAAATTTAACAAATTTCATCATTTGATTTATTAAATTAGTATTATATGATTTATATTAATATAATTATATAATAATATAATATACTAAAACATTTCAAAACATCTTATAACATCTAAAAACACATCACTACATCCTCAAATATATGATGCTACATTATACTATAATATATTGTCTTATAATACAATTTAGGGTTAGGGTTTAGGGTATTCAAATCTTTAATAGTCAAGGGAAAGTCAATTGAAGACATTTTCTTTAGCTACCATAACTATGTTAGATTATGTCATTCTTTAGATATACCCTAATGACATCTTTATTCAAGGTTTAGGTTTAGGTTTAGAGTTAAGGTTTAGGTTTAGTTTAGAGTTTAAGGTTTATTTAGAGTTAGTTTAGGTTTATTTAGGTTTTAGGTTGTAGGTTTAGGTTTAGGGTTTAGGGTTTTATGGTTTAAGGTTTAAGGTTTAGTGTTTAAGTTTTAGGATTACAGTTTAGGGTTTAGGGTTTAGGGTTTAGGGTTTATGGTTTAGTATTAAAGGTTTAGAGTTTTTAGTGTTTATGGTTTAGGGTTTAGGGATTATGGTTTATTGTTTATGTTTTAGGTTTAGGGTTTAAGTTTTAATTTTAGGGTTTAGGTTTAGTTTTAAGGTTTAGAGTTTTATGTTTAGGTTTTAGGGTTTAGGATTAGGTTTATGGTTAGTTTTAGTTTGGGGTTTAAGTTTTTAGTTTAGGTTTAGGTTTAGGGTTTAGGGTTTAAGTTTTTTTAACAAAATAAATTTAGATTCAACATTTTCTTCTTCATCAACCAAGTAGCACCCCAAGTTTTCTAAGACACAAACGAGGACATAGATAAAAAATGAGCACCCATAGAGCAAATTAAAAGCTTAAGATAAGTAGAATAGTTTATACTTTAAAGACACAGTTCCATAAGTAGCAAATCGGATCGTTCGTTCTTCAGTTTCTCCATTTCCTATCAGAACCATCCCCGCCTCTCGAGTAGTGAAATTCACCATCATATCCTCGATCTCTCCTTTCGCCACCACCATGGTTGTAACCTCCATCACTCCTCCCACCTCCATAACCACCACTACTCTAACCACCACCTCCATATCCACCAACACCTCCAGATCCCCCACCACCACTGCGATAATCAACACCTCCTCCTTTGCCTCCACCAAGATCTAAGCTTAAGATGGTGATGTTCTACCAAGTTCTTCCCATTCTTGGGGTTTAGTCTTTTAGTTTAGGGTTTGTTTAGGTTAGTTTTGGGTTTAGGGTTTAGGTTAGGTTTGTTTAGGTTTTAGGTTTGGGGTAGGTTTTAGGGTTAGTTTTTTATTTAGGGAGGGTTTGTGGTTTAGTGTTTAGGGTTTGGGTTTAAGATTTAGGGTTTAGGTTTAGGTTTAGTTTAGAGTTTAGGTTTTATTGTTTTTAGTGTTTAGGGTTTAGGTTTAGGTTTTTTTTAGGATTAGGGTTTAGGTTTAAGATTTAGTTTAGTTTTATTTTAAAAATTAAGCAAACTAGTAGGTTTAGGTTTATTTAGTTTATCTTTATTTATTTGAGATTATTTTATTTTTTTTTATTTAGTTTAGTTTATTAATTTTAGTTTTATTTTATTTTAGTTTTATTTTGTTTATTTTTTGGTTGTTTTGTTTTTAGATCAGTTCTATTTTATTTTATTTTTTATTTATTTAGGTTTATTCTTTTATTTTTAGGTTTAGGGCTTAGGTTTTTATTTCATTTTTTTTTTAGGTTTATGTTTTTTAGTTTTATTTTAGGTTTAGTTTTTATTTTATTTTTTTTAGTTTGTTTTTAGGTTTATTTTATTATTTTATTTTATTTAGTTTATGTTTACATTTAAGCTTTTGTTTATTTTTTAGTTAAGTTTTGTTTTTATTTTATTTTTTATATTTAGGTTTTATTTTTATTTTAAGTTTTTATTTTATTTTTTAAGGTATACATTTTTATTTTAGGTTTATTTTTAGGATTAATTTTTAAGTTTAAGTTTAGGTTTATTTTTAGGTATTTTTTTTAGGTTTATTTATTTTAGGTTTAGGTTTAGGTTTTATCTATTTTAGTTTAGTTTATTTTAGTTTAGGTTTAAGTTCCTTTGTTTTGTTTATTTTATTTTTAATTTTGGTTTAAATTTTTTTTAAGTTTAGGGTTTATGTTTTATTTTGATTTATTTTTAGGTTTTATTTTAGGTTTATAATTTTTTTTTTTAGGTTTCATTTAATTTTTTATTTTAGGTTTATTTATTTTTTCAATATTTAATATTTTAGAATTTTTTATTTTTAGTTTAGTTTATGTTTATTTATTTTATTTTAATTTATTTTGATTTTTATTTTTTTTTATTTTTTAGGTTTAGGTTTAGGTTTTATTTTGAGTTTTATTTTATTTTATTTTATTTTATTTTATTTTATCTAGTTTAGGGTTTATTTAAATTTTTGTTTAGGTTTTATTTAGTTTTATTTAGGTTTTAGGTTTAGTTTAGGTTAGGTTTATTTAGTTTTAGTTTAGGTTTAGGTTTAAGCTTTAGGTTTAGTTTATTATATTTATTTAGGTTTATTTTATTTTAGTTTTAGTTTATTTTAAATATTTAGGTTTAGGTTTTTTTTTTTATTTTTAATTTAGGTTTTAGTTTTTATTTATTTTATTTTTTATTCATTTAGTTTTTATTTAGGTTATTTTTAGTTTATTTTAAGTATTTAGGTTTTATTTAGATTTAGGTTTTATTTACTTTTTTTATTTAGTATTTATTTTATTTAGTAGCTTTAGTTTTTATTTTTTTTCTTTATAGGTTTATTTTAGTTTTAGGTGTATTTAGTGAGGGATCATGGTTTAGTTTAGTTAGAGTTTAGGTATTTATTTAGTAGGTCATTTAGTTTTTTTTTCAGGGTTTGGAGGTTTAGTTTAGGGCTCAGGATAGGTTTTTTTTATTTTAGGGTCATTTAGCATGTGGCTCATTTATTTTGGCTTTAGTTTAGGGTGCAGTTTAGTGAGTTTAGGGTTTAAGTTAGTTTTGAGTATGTTAGTTTAGGGTTTAGGATTTAGGGTTTAGGTTTTTTAAGCAAACCAGAGTGGGTTTATTTAGTTTAGGTTTATGTTTATTTAGTTTTAGTATTTTATTTAGGTTTTTTTTTTATTTAGTTTATTTTAGTTTAGGTTTAAGTTCCTTATTTTATTTATTTTATTTTAATTTATTTAAGTTTTTTTAAGTTTAGGGTTTATGTTTTATTTGTATTTATTTTAGTTCCATTTTAGATTTATAATTTTGTTTAGTTTCATTTAGTTTATTTTGGGTTTATTTTATTTCAATTTTAATATATCATGATTTTATTTTTTAGTTTAGTTTATGTTTTTATTTATTTTATTTTAATTTAGTTTGATTTTTATTTTATTTTATTTTAGGTTTAGTTTAGTTTTAGTTTTATTTTATTTATATTTTAATTTAGGCTTTTTTATTTATTTTCTTTATAGGTTTTATTTATTAAGTTTAGGTTTAGGCAGGATTTGTGCCTTTTTTTTGGCCTGGGTTTTTATGGTTCAGGGTTTATTTAGGTTTAGGGTTTAGGGTTAAGGGTTTTAGTTTAGGGCTTTTGGAGGTTTAGGGTTTAGGGTAGTTTATGATTTATTAGGTTAGTTTAAGTTTTATTTACATTTTATGGGTTTAGTGGTTTTAGGGTTTTAGTTTAAGATTTAGGGTTAGTTTAGGTTTAGGGTTTTAGATTTATGGATTAGATTTAGGGTTTAATTAGTTTATTTGTGGGTTTTAGTTTATTTAGGGTTTTATTTATTTAAATAGTTTAGGTTTATTTAGTTTATGTTTACATTTAGCTTTTGTTTATTTTTTAGTTAAGTTTGTTTTATTTTATTTTTTTATGTTTAGGTTTTATTTTTATTTTAGGTTTTATTTTATTTTTTAAGGTTTTTTATTTTAGGTTTATTTTAGGTTTACTTTTTTAAGTTTTGTGGTTTATTTCTATTTTATTTTTAGGTTTATTTATTTTAGGTTTAGGTTTAGGTTTTATCTATTTTAGTTTAGTTTATTTTAGTTTAGGTTTAAGTTCCTTCTATTTTGTTTATTTTATTTTTAATTTTGGTTTATGTTTTTTTAAGTTTAGGGTTTATGTTTTATTTTGTATTTACTTTTAGGTTTAATTTTTGTTTTTGTTTTCATTTAATTTTTATTTTAGGTTTATTTTATTTTTAATATTTAATATATTTAGAATTTTTATTTTTTAGTTTAGTTTATATTTTTATTTATTTTATTTTAATTTATTTTGATTTTTTATTTTATTTTATTTTTAGGTTTAGGTTTAGGTTTT
Organism: Cymbidium sinense; assembly: GCA_021442155.1. Taxonomy (NCBI): domain Eukaryota; kingdom Viridiplantae; phylum Streptophyta; class Magnoliopsida; order Asparagales; family Orchidaceae; genus Cymbidium; species Cymbidium sinense. The sequence continues at coordinate 40,962 of JAKCPB010000281.1, read as the reverse complement.
AGTTTGAGTTTTATTTTATTTTATTTTATTTTATCTTATTTAGCTTTAGTTTTTTTTATTTATTTTCTATAGGTTTTATTTACTTTAGGTTTAGTTTTTTTGTAGGGATTATGGTTAGGGTTTAGGTTTAGGGTTTAGGGTTTTATTGTTTTGGTTTTTAGGATCGTGGTTTAGGTTAAGTGGTCAGTTTTGGCTTTGGGGTTTAGGGTTTGTGGTTAGGTTTGTTTAGGGTTTAGGTAGGATTAGGCTTTTAGGGTTCAGTTTGGCCTAGGTTTAGGTTAGCATTTATGATTATAATTTAAGGGTCAGGGTCAGGTTAGGGTTTTTTGGGTTAGTAGGGTTGTAGTTTAGGGCTCAGTTTAGGATTTTTTTGAGTTTAGGCCTAGTAGATTTAGGGTTTAGAGTTTTTTAAGCAAACCAAGTAGGTTTAGTTTATTTTAGTTTTTTATGCTTTTTTATTATATAGTTTTATTTTAGGTTTAGCTTTATTTTATCTGTTTTAGTTTATTTTAGTTTAGGTTTATTTCCTTTTTTTTTATTTTATTTTTTAATTTTGGTTTATGTTTTTTTAAGTTTAGGGTTTATGTTTTATTTTGTATTTATTTTTAGGTTCCATTTTTAGGTTTATAATTTTTGTTTAATTTTCATTTAGTTTGTATTTTAGGTTTATTTTATTTTCAATTTTTAATATATTTAGGATTTTTATATTTTAGTTTAGTTTATGTTTTTATTTATTTTATTTTAATTTATTTTGATTTTTATTTTATTTTATTTTTAGGTTTAGGTTTAGGTTTTAGTTTTAGTTTTAGTTTTAGTTTTATTTTATTTTATTTAGTTTAGGCTTTTTTATTTATTTTCTTTTTAGGTTTTACTTATTTTAGTTTTTAGTGTATTGTGCTTTAGTTTTTGGATTTTTATTTATTTTATGGTTTTAGGATTCAGTGGTAGGGTTTAGTTTAGGGTTTAGGGTTAAGGGTTAGGTAGTTTTAGGGCTTTGGCTCAGTTTAGGGCCTAGGTTTAGGATTTATGATTTAGGTTAGGGCTTATTTATTTTAGGTTTATATTTTAAGTTTTAGGGTTTTTTAGTTTAAGTTTAGTTTAAGATTTAGGTTTTTAGGTTTAGTATTTGGGTTAGTTTTCTGTTTATGAATTAGATTTAGTTTAGGATTAGTTAGGTTTGGTTTTATTTAGGGTTTATTTAGAAGTTTAGGGTTAAGTTTAGGGTTTAGGGTTTAGGGTTTAGGATTAGTTTTATGGTTTAGCATTTAGGGTTCAGGGTTTAGGATTTAGGGTTTAGGGTTTTTTTTTTTAAATTAAATAAACTAGTAGGTTTAAGTTTATTTACTTTATTTTTAATTTGTTTGAGTTTATTTTTATTTTTTATTATTTTAGTTTATTTTTTTTTATTTTAGTTTATTTTATTTATTTTAGGTTTATTTATTTTAGTTTAGGTTTTATTTTTTTATGTTTAGGTTAGTTTTAATTTGATTTTATTTTGGTTTTATTTTATTTTTATTTTAGGTTTAGGTTTTTTATTTAATTTATTTATGGTTTATTTTAGGTATTTTAGTTTTTTTTTTTTAGTTTAGGTTTAGGTTTATTTAGTTTATTTTATTTTATTTTGGTTTAGGTTTTTTTAGTTTTTTAGTTTAGGTTTAGGTTTTATTTAGGATTTTTATTTATTTTAAAGTTTTAAGTTTATCTAGGTGATTTAGTTTATTTATTTTTGTTTATTTGATTTAGATTTTAATTTAGTTTTTTATGTTATTATTTAATTTTATTTAGGTTTAAGATTTTAATATCTTAGGTTTATTTAGTTCATTAGGTTTATAAAGAGGGAGAAGGATAGTTTAGGGCTTAGAATGTGGGTTTAGGGTAGTTTTAGGGTAGTAGTAGGTATATGAGTTTGGAGGTTTAATGAGCTTTAGGTGGGTTAAGGATAGCACAGAGTGCTTTAGGGTTTAGGGCTGATAGTTAGTTAGTGGGGATTAGCTTTAGGTTTAGTTTATGGTTTAGGTTGGTAGGTTGTAGGTTAAGTTTAGGGTTTAGTGTTTATTTAAGTTTTAGGTTTAGGTCTTTTTTTTTTTTAAATTAGGTAAACTCGTAGGTTTAGGTTTATTTAGTTTTTTTAGTTTATTTTTTATTTATTTTAGTTTATTTTATGTTTAATTTTTATTTTGGTTTGTTCTTTTTATTTTAATTTAGTTTAGTTTATTAATTTTAGTTTAATTTTTTTTTGTTTAGGTTTAGTCCTAGTTTATGTTTATTTTTTAGTTTACTTTTACTTTTATTTTATTTTTAGGGTTAGGTTTTATTTTTATTTTAGGTTAGTTTAGGTTTTATTTAATTTTTTTAGGTTTAGTTTTAGGTTTATTTTAGATTTTATTTTTAGTTTAGTTTAGGTTTATTATTATTATTTTATTTTATTTATTTTTATTTTATGTTTAGTTTATTTTATTTAGTTTTATCTTTATTTCTTTTGTTTAGTTTATTTTAATTTAAGTTTATTTATTTTTTTATTTATTTTAGTTTTAGATTTTTTTTTTTTGGTTTTTTAAGTTTTAGTTTTATTTATTTTAGATTTTAAGGTTATTTTTAGGTTTAGGTTTTATTTATTTTATTTTTTATTTTAAGTTTATTATATTTTTTATTTTGCATTTAGTTTTTATTTTATTTAGGTTTTTAGGTTTATTTTTATTTTTTAAATTTAGTTTAGGTTTTTATTTAATTTATTTTAATTTCATTTTTTATATTATTTTATTTTTACATTTAGGTTTAGGTTTAGGTTTCAATTTTAGTTTAAATTTTTATTTTATTTAGGTTTAGGTTTATTTATTTATTTTATTTTTAAGGTTTTTAGGTTTTTATGGTTTAGGGTTTGGGGTTTAGGTTTTATGGTTTAAGGTTGTAGGCTTTAAGGATTAAGGTTTAGGGTTTATGGTTTAGGATTTTAGGGTTTAAGATTTAAGGTTTAGGGTTTAGTGTTTACGGTTTAGGGTTTTAAGGCATAGATTTTAGGGATTAGGGTTGTAAGTTTAGGGTTCAGGGTTTAGGGTTCAGGATTTTTTTACATTTTTTAAATTAAGTAAACTGGCATATTTAGGTTTATTTATTTTAGTATATTTTTTATTTTGTTTATTTTTATTTTTATTTAGTTTAGTTTATTTATTTTAGTTTAGGTTTTTTATTTTAGTTTATTTTTTAGGTTTAGGTTTACCTTTAGGTTTATTTTTTCAAGTTTTATTTTTATTTTATTTTTTAGGTATGGGTTTTATTTTTATATTTTTAGGTTTAGGTTTAGGTTTTTATTTTATTTTTTTTAGGTTTAGGTTTTAGGTTTTTATTTTAGGTTTAATTTTAGGTTTTGTTTTTTAGTTTAGGTTTAAGTTTATTTTTAGTTTATTTTATTATATTTAGGGTTAAGGTTTAGGTTTTTGTTTAGTTTGTTTTTTTAGGTTTAAGTTTATTTATTTTATTTTAGTTTATTTTAGTTTAGGTTTAGGTTTATTTTATTTTTTATTTTAGGTTTAGGTTTTTTTTTAAGTTTAGGTTAGTTTTATTTATTTATTTTCTAGGTTTAGATTTTAGGTTTAGGTTTTTGTTTAGTTTTCATTTTTATTTATTTTAGGTTTAGTTTTCATTTTATTTATGTTTTTTATTTTTTTGTTTAGTTTAAGTTTTTTATTTATTTTATTTTAGATTATTTTTTATATTTTATTTTTTTAAAGGTTTAGATTTAGGTTTTAGTTTAGGTTTTTTTATTTTTATTTTTATTTTATTTTTTGTTTAGATTCATTTATTTATTTTATTTTATTTAGTTTAGGTTTTTTTTTAGATTTTATTTTTTATTATTTAGTATTTAAGGTTAGTTGAAGGTTTATTTAGAGTACAGAGTTTTGGTTTAGGTTTAAGTTTTTTGGGGTTTAGTTTAGGTTTTAGGTTTAAGATTTTGTGGTTTAGGGTTTAGGGAATAAGTTTAGTTTAGTGTTTAGTTAGTTAAATTTAGAGTTTAGAGTATAGAGTTTGGGTTTAGGTTTCTGGTTTAGGGTTTGGGGTTTAGGTTTAGTTTAGGATTTAAGTAGCTTTAGGTTTAGTGTTTAGGGAATAGAGTTTAGGGTTTAGGGCTTTTAGGATTTAGGGATTAGGGTTTAGGGTTGAGGTTTTTGGTCTAGGGTTCAAGTTTTAGTTTAGGGTTTAGAGTATTTGGTGTTTTTTTTAGTAGAGAACAAATTCAGATTCAACATTTTTTCTTTTTGGTTTCATCCTAAGTATCATTTTTCTAAGACATCGACAACATAGATCAAAAGTTAGCACGCAAAGAGCAAATCAAAAACCCTAGTTAACAAGAATGATCTCTACTATAAAGACATAGTTCCATAAGCAACAGATCAGATCGACCATTCTTTAGTTTCTCGAGTTCTCATTAGAACCATGAGCACTTCGATCCCCACCACCATGCGGATAATTGCCGCCTACCTTCTCCTCCACTATCTAGACGAGTTGGGTGATGTTCTTATCCAGGTTCCCCATTCTTAGGGTTTAGATTTAGGTTTAGATTTATTTGGTTTTAGGGTTTAGGTTTTTTTAAATTTATTTAGTTACTTTTTAGAGTTTTGGTTTAGGGTTTAGGGTTTTAGGGATTAGGAGTAGGTTTAGGGTTTAGGGTGTATGGTTTAAGGTTTAGGGTTTAGGGTTTAGGGTTTATGCTTTTAGGGTTTAAGATTTAGGATTAGGGTTTAGGGTTTAAGGTTTAGTATTTTTTTTTAAAATTAAGTAAACTTGTAGGTTTAGGTTTATTTAGTTTATTTATTTTATTTAGCTTAATTTCTATTAATTTAATTTAATTTAATTTTTATTTTATTTAGGTTTATTTTATTTTTATTTTAGTTTAGTTTATTTATTTAAGTTTATTTATTTTATTTAGTTTTGTTTTAGTTTATTTTTAGATTTAGGTTTAGGTTTAAGTTTATTTTTTAGTTGAATTTATTTTTCTTTTATTTTTTACGTTTAGGTTTTATTTTTTATTTTTAAGTTTAGGTTTAATTTTTTATTTTATTTTTTTAGTCTTAGGTTTTATGTTTTTATTTTAGGTTTATTTTTAATTTTTATTTTTTAATTTAGGTTTAGTTTTTTTTGTCAATTTATTTTATTTTATTTAGTTTAAGTTTAGCTTAAGGTTTAGTTTATTTTAGGTTTAGGTTTACGTTTCATTTATTTTAGTTTAGGTTTAAGTTTATTGTATTTTGTTTATTTTATTTTGTTTTAGGTTTAGTTTTTTTTTTAGTTTAGAGTTTTTTTTTTAGATTTTATTTTAGGTTCATTTTTTTTTAGTTTTCATTTAGTTTTTATTTTATTCTATTATATGTTTATTTTAGTTTTATTTTACATTTAGTTTTTATCTTAGTTTAGTTTTTCTTCATTTTATTTTATTTTAATTTTATTTTTAATTTTATCTTATTTTAGGTTTAAGTTTTGGTTTTAGTTTAGGTTTTTACTTTATTTTATGGAGGTTAAGGTTTATCAATTTATTTTATTTTTAGGTTTTATTTAGTTTAGTTTTAGGTTTTCAAGTTTTTAGGGTTTAGGGTTTAGTGTTTAGGGTTTTGGGCTTTAGGGTTTAGGGTTTAAGGTTAGCGTTTAGGGTTTAGAGTATATCGTTTAGTGTTTTGGCTTTAGGGTTTAAGGTTTTTAGGGTTTAAGGTTTAGGGTTAGCTTAGAACTTAGGGTTAGTTTATGGTTTAGGGTTTAGAGTTTAGGGTTTAGGGTTTTAGGGTTCAGGTTAATTTGGGGTTTAGGGTTTAGGTGTTTAAGGTTTAGGGTTTAGGGTTTAAGGATTTAGGTTTGGGTAGGTTTTAGGATTTAGGGTTGCAGTTTGTTTTAGTTAGTTTTAGGATTTAGGGTTTAGGGTTTAGGATTAGGATTAAGGGTTTAGGGTTTATGGATACTTTTTAAAAAAAAAATAAATTAGCAAACCCGATAGGTTGAGTTTATTTAGTTTATTTAGTTTCTTTTTTATTTATTTTAGTATTTATTTTATCTTGTTTGGTTTATTATTTTGGTTTATTTATTTTAGTGTTGGTTTTTTATTTTAGTTTATTTTTAGGTTTAGGTTTAGGTTTATGTTTATTTTTAGTTTAGTTTTATTTTTATTTCTTTTTGGTTTAGGTTTTAGTTTTGGTTTTTAGGTTTAGCTTTGGGTTTAGGTTTAGTTTTAGTATATTTTATTTTATTTAGTTTAGGATTTATTTTTAATTTATTTTTGGTTTAAGTTTAGGTTTTATTTATTTTAGTTTAGCTTATTTTAGTTTAGGTTTAGGTTTATTTTCTTTTATTTATTTTAAGTATAGGTTTTTTTTTAGTTTTAGGTTTAGGGTTTATTTTTTATTTATTTTAAGGTTTATTTTTTTAGGTTTAGGTTTTTATTTAGTTTTTGTTTTATTTTATTTTAGGTTTATTTTATTTTTATTTTACATTTTGTTTTTAATTTGTTTAGGTTTTTTATTTTTATGTTTATTTTATTTTTTTTGCTGTTTAGGTCTTTCTTTTTATTTTAGTTTTATTTTTATTTTTTTATTTGTTTTTATAAACTTTAGGTTAGTTTAGGTTTAGGTTGGTTTAGGTTTAGGTTTTAGTATTATCTTAGGATTTAGGGTTAGTTTAGGTTTAAACTTTAGGGTTTAAGTATAGGTTTAGTTTAGGTTTAGGTTTAAGTTTTAGGTTTAGTTTATTTTAAGTTTAGTTATGGATTAGGTTTAGGTTTAGGTTTAGGTTTAGGTTAGTTTAGTTTAAGGTTTATTAGGGTTTTAGGGTTTTGGTTTTAGTTTAGGGTTTAGGGTTTAGGGTTAGTTTTAGTGTTTGGGGTTTAGGGTTTAGGATTTATTATTTAGGGTTTAGAGTTTAAGTTTTTTTTTATTTTTGGTTTAGGGTTTAAGGTTTATGTTTTAGAGTTTAGGGTTTAGGGTTTTGGGTTTTAGGATTGAGGTTTTTATTTAGGTTTTATATGGTTTAGGGTTTGGTTTTAGATTTAAGTTTGGGTTTTAGTTTATGGTTTTTTAGAGAATAAATTCAAATTCAACATTTCTTCTTTTCAACTCATCAACCAAATAAACACCAAGTTTCTAAGACATAGATAAAAATGAGCATTGAGCAAATCAAAACCCTAGATAACTAGAACTTTCTACTATAATGATTCCATAGCGGGTCGGATAGGCGTTCTTTAGTTTCTCAGTTCCCATCAAACAACCCAACCTCTCGAGTGGGATCCACCACCTCCATATCCACATCTGGATTCCCACCACTATGATAACTCGCCTTGCCCCATTGCCGGATCACTGAGCTGGTTGGTGATGTTCACTCAAGGTTCTAACCATTCTTATGGTTTAGGTTTTGGCTTAGGTTTATTAGTTTTTAGGGTGTAGGTTTATTTTTTAATTTATTCAGTTACTTTAGGTTTAGCTTTAGGCTTTGGGGTTTAGGGTTTAGGGTTTAGGGTTTAGGGTTTAGGGTTTAGGGTTTTAGGGTTTATGCTTTTAGGGTTTGGGGTTTAGGGTTTAAGGTTTAGGGTTTAGGGTTTTTAGGGTTTAGGGTTTAGGGTTTAGGTTTAGGGTTCAGGTTTTAGTTTAGTGTTTTTGGTCTTTTTTTAATTTTAATGAAGAACAGATTTAGATTCAACATTTCTTCTTTTTTGATTTCATCAACCAAATAATAAACAAGGGATGTGAGGTAATCTATTGACCTCCTTGGGGCTAGCTAAAGCCTTGTGCTCCCAAGATGTCTAGATTATATACCCATTATCATTCAATCTTATATAAATCAATACATGAATAAAGGAAAGAGAACTCAACATTCATACACTTAAGCTATAAGCACATGCATTTCTTATGTATTTATAACTATCATCACATATTATTATTCATTTATAAGCTTTTCAAAATACATTTAGATTTAATAGTGATAATAGCCATGCATATATTAAATTAAATCAACTCATGCAAGCTTACATAAAGGTAATCCATTTTATTTTACTTGGTTTTTAAAATATAGAGGCATGAATTCAAATGACATATCAAACTTAACAAGATGAGAAAAAAGACAATAAAATATAAGCATGTGATTCATTCAACCAAACTAGTTTTAAGGACAATTAAATCAAATAAGATTATTTAAAGCAAACTAAAGCTTCTTTATTAATTAAGTTTTGGATTTGATTTGATTTAAAAAGGATAAGAGAAATCATCACTTATTATTTTAAATCCATTCCCACATTACTGATTTGATTTAATTTAAGGAAATGTAATTAAGTTGATTTAATGGGTTAATTATGTTGAACCCTTAATTAGATGAATTAATTACCCTTACTAATGTCACCTTAAAGTAAATAACTAAATAATTATGAGCCAACATGATATGCATAGAAAATAAACTTGCAATGATCTAGGAAATAAAAGGGGCCTAATGCAATTGGCTCATGATTAATAGTTAATTAGATTATGGGACTTAATTAATTCTTATGGTTTTCCACACATGTGGACTAACCATAATTTCATTAAACTACTTTAGGTTATTAAACACCTAAAGATCTACCCCATGATTTAATTAATCTAGGTTAGATGTGATTATGATTTCAATTTGATTAAGTGATTTAATTAATTAGTTAAATTTTAATTAATTTCATTTTAGAAAAGGGTGAAATGAACTTCCAGAAAGGGGTCCCAACTGTATTCTTTAGTTCACTTACTGTTAAACAATGATTAATAAACTTTATTAACAAATTTATTACTGGTCATCAGATTAATTAATCATTAATTAACTTAAAATAGTAGGTAAGGTTTAATTAGTCATTTTTTTTAATTAAGTGAGCAATAAATCCCAAGAAAATCATGGGTGGTAGAGGTCATCCCATTAAATTATCCCACAAATTTTGGGATTAATTTCTAATGTAATTAAAAAGTAATTAAGCTAATGAATTTTGTAATTAAACCTTAATTATTATTCAAAATTAGTTAAGATCATTTTAATTAATTCTCCTAAAATACCTTTAAATTATTATTTATTTGCATTTTTTATTTCTATGATTTTTTAAGATTTTTAGAAGTTTCAACCATTAAAATGATTAATTAAGCCTAATTAAAGCTAATCTATTGGTATGTGGCACCTCGATTGGCTATATAAAACTTATCCGACTCAAAGCTACGTGGTGGGGCGTGCTTTCTCATCATCGATCTAAAATTCTATGATTAATCTTAAAGCTTAATAAGATTAAATGAAATTGATCTAGTAGATCTAATCACACCGTCCATTCGATCATGAACATATAGTGCGATCGGCGTCATCATGTGAGAATGGAGTCTATCTACCATTTCTCACTTGATTCAAGCTTACCCGAGCTCAGATCAACTCCAAAAGGATCCCACACCTTCACGACATCGATCGGAGGGGATCCAATGGTCAAGATCACATGATATACAAGTTTTCTTCAAAGATCTCTAATCCATTTTTAGCTAAGGAACTATTTTGGAAGCATACCTCAGACTCAAGGCTGATTGAGAAGCTTCATCTAGTAGATATGAAGCTCTATTGTGCAGCAATTAGATCAATTTCTCAACATTTGCTCGGAAGGCCACTAACTGATGATTTGGAGCTTGACTTTGATTGAAGTCCCACCTCCAATTCTCAAAAAGTTTGGGAGATGATTTGTTCTTGATCGACGAGGCCTAAGGAAGGTGCTGCAATGTTAATTTGAGTTTGATGGAGAAATGGGGAAGTTAGGTCAATAATGGGAGTGTCCTATTTCAGCACGACAAGAATGGCATTTTATGATTGAGGAATGTGCTTGGGAACTTAGCAAATTGTTCTAGCAGCTCTTCTTAGGTAGCTATGGTTCTAAGGATTATTTTTATGTGTGTTTGAGTGGAAATGAGGGGTGTATACCTCCTCCCACCCACCCCATCTTGATGGATGGTGGGATCTGGTTTGGCTTCTTGCTATGGGTTTCAAATTCTCCTGTGCGGAGGGTGAGGTGATTTCACCTCCCATGGGTCATAACAACCACCCCTTGGATTATGTTGGCGTGTCTAGGTGCCTAGGTGGACCATTGGGAAGTACCAAGTGCGAATGAAATGACCACTTACATGGGTGATTTGTCTCATGTGATGCCCTTTTCCCAAAGGTAGAATGATCATTTGGCATTGGATTTGATTTAAGCATATTTGAAATGAGCCAAAAGTGGGTTAGCCCAAATTTCAAGTCAGTTGGAGTTGATTTGGTTAAGTTTGGCTCAATTTAACTCATTTAGGTCAAATTGGGTTAGGTTGGGTCAAGTTGACCAATTGGTCAAGTCAAACTAGGGGTTGGTCAAGTTCATATGATCATTTGGGATGTTTTGGTTTTAGTTTGGCTTAGATTTGATTTTGGGTCATTTGAATTCATTTGGGTCAAATGTTGGTTAATTGATCAAATTTTCAAATTGGTTGGGTGTTGGTTTGGGTTTAGTTGACCAATTGAAGATGATTGTAGGCTTTGGTTTCAATTAATTTGGATTTGGTTTTGATTTTGATTTAGGCCAACTTGAACATTTAGGTCAAATTGGGCTAAGTAGGTCAATTGGGTTCAATTAGGTCCAATCATGGCTTTGGTCAAGTTCAACAATCAATTAGAATAAACTTGAGCATTGGTTGCAATCAATTTGGTTTATATTTTGATTTGACCCAATTTGGTCTTTTAGGCCAATTTAACTTTTGGTCAAGAGCCAACAGGTTTGGTTTGACTCAATTGAAGGTCAAGTCATATTCAAATATTGATTTTGATTTGGTATGAATCATTTGTTTCAAGGGATTTGTCTTAGGTTGCAATTTGGCTAGTTTAAGTTCATATGGGTTAAGTGGTTGACTTGGTAAAATGACCAAGTTGACTTGTTTGACCTAATTTGTGATAATTGATCAACTAGGGTGATCAACGATCATGATGGGAGGTTTTGATGAGCTTGGTTCAATCAGGGTAGGATTAGAACTTGGCTCAAATAGGTCAAATTGGCCATGGGTCAAGTGGACCAATTGAGGTTAGTTGGCATTTTGTTTGATTTAGTTGAGTTTATATATGGATTTGGGATTGATATATTAATTCAATTGCAATTAGCTTGGGTTCAAATGGGTTTTGGTTCATTTGAACATTTCAAGTCAAAATTATTAAGTTGGGTTTAACTTGGGTTAATTTTGGTTTGGCTTGATGATTATAAATTTTATTTATATTTGTGAATATGATTGAAGGTATGATTGATTCATGAAAATAAAGAATTTGGGTTTTGGAATGAAGAAATTTGGCTAAGTCTATGGAGTTAGGTCATGTGGTTTAGGTTTGGATTTTGATTTGTTTTGATTTAGTTTTGATCATTTAAATGTATATTTCATTTAAATTTGTGAAGATGATTGAAAATAAATTGATTTGAGAAAATCAATTGAGTTTAACAATTGGATTAAGATTTGGCTAGTCCATGGATAGGTCATATGGCTTAGGAAGGGTTTTGATATAATTTGATTTAGTTGATTTAGTTTTGATCATTTGAATGTAGATTTGATATATATTTAGGAGGATGATTGAAGATATAAATTGATTATTAGAAAATTAGTTGATTTTGGATTGATTTGGATTAAGATTTCGCTAAGTCCATGGGATAGGTCATATGGCTTAAGATGGGTTTCAAATTTGGATTTGATCAAGGGCTTCAACCATTTGGTTTTGGAATTTGGGTTTGGATTTGGATTTGAATTTGATGTTTGAATTGAACTTGAGGTTTAGTTTAAGAAGGTGAACATGGAATGGATTTGGGTTGTAGAGTTAGTGGATTATCCTAATCCTTAAGGCATAACCTAATATTATGGTTAACCCTTCTAAGTCTTTAGGCTTATGTTAAGTGTTTCAATAATTGTTAGAAGTATCTTATGACTAGGGAAGTCTTAGTGTCTAGAAGACTTTTAAGTTTAAGATGAGAAGATTGAATCCACACTCCAAGTGTAGCCTTAGGCTCCATAGTGTTTCCCTTGGAGATAGATGATTGAAAGACCGAAGCCAAGTTTTACATTATAGACTGAAATGCATCTTTCAACACATTCTTTGGGAGAACATGGATACATGAGAACATCATAGTTCCATCCTTTCTACATCAGTGTATGAAGTTTTTGAGAGGTGGGATCACTATGTCAAAGGAGATCTCAAGCCATTTATAGTTCATGAGGTGAATATGATGATGCAACTTACTACCTCCCTCAAAATCAACAAGTCTATTCTCTCATAAACTTGGCAAAGTTTAAGAAATAAAAAAAAGAAAAAGGAAGAGAAAAAAAAAAAATAAAAATAAAAAAGAAAATAAAAGTGAGCGAAATACTTGGAGGAGGTGGAGCGACATTGATTCCACCACGTTCATTACTCCATTGAACATATGGGTAGGATGACCTCCACAGGGTAGATGAAAGGCTAGTTTAGAGGCGTTCAGTGGAGGATCTCCTCTTGGCCACCAATAGAAGATATGTCCCTACAGTACACACTATCCATAGACTTAGAATCTAGTTCATAGGATGAGTCTTATATGTTTAGCAAACCCGGTCAACTCTTAGTAGTAGATTATCTTGGAGATGACACTTGAGCGGCGATGAAGCCGAGCTCCAAAGTAAAGCATAAGTGTATCCAAATCTATATGTGAATAAGTTAGGCATCATTTGGGAAACTTTGCTCTAACCCCACTTTTCTCTTAAAAAGCTGAGGGTTTGGTAGTTGAGGAAGCCCATAAGTCATCCACAGGTGTGAAGAATCGAGGTTCTTTGAAGCATCATCCTCAATTCAAGAAGTTGATGTAGAACTTGAGGATGATTCATAAAATTTAATAGATTACCTTTTGATTGGTAATTACCTTGTGTTCATAATTTAATAAAGAAAGGGTTAATCCACATACTTGTCAAAAAGCAGTCCTTGAAAGAATATATAAGAACAAATGCAAAGCTCTCAATCAAGGCGACTAAGATTGGTAGTGGTCAATCGATAATGATGATTGCTTAGTCATCACCAATCATTTGGAATTGATAATTTCTTTTCAAATCACATTAACTCATATGAGGAGTTGCTTAGAAACTTGATGATCAAATGATTTTTAAGTCAAAGATGCACGCCATAGTTGAAGAAGAGATTAAGTCAACCATTGATGAGCTCAAAGAAATCAACTTAAAACTAAAGAAGATCCACATCAATTCTTTGTTGAATGAAATTGAAACCAATGACTTATTTGGGCTATTTGAGTTTAAGGACCACTTTCCATGAGTTATGAAGAGATGATGGATTGGCTCGATGTAGTAGTCCATAAACTAGCAATAGCCTACTTCTAACCCTATCAAGCAAGCTCCTAGACACATGCGATTAGACATAGAACAATAGGTCATTTTAAAGCCAAAATGATCAATGCGGCTTTAGAAGAAAAATACCCTTATTTTGCGTGTCATCCCAATTAAGAAAAGAATGGCCAAATTCATATATGCATCAATTTTATTTAAATAAAGCATGTCCAAAAGATGAATTTCCACTACCAATCTTGAGTTGATGGTGGGCATTGCCTCATCTCATGTAGTCTTCTCTTTCATGGATGGCTCAACTGGATATAACCAAATAAAGATGGTTCCTGAAGATGAAAGAAACATTACTTTTAGAACCCTTATCAAAATCATTTTGCTATAAGGTCATGCGACCTTAAAATCTTTGGTGCTACATACCAGGCTATGACAGAATCTTGACTAACTCATTCATTCATCATCATGTCGATCATCAAAAGTAGAAAAAGAAGACCATACCTTTGACTTGAGAGTAGTTTTCAAATAGTTAAGACAATTTAACCTCAAAATGCACCCCCTAAAGTGTGCATTCAGAGTAGCTTCAAGAAAATTCCTTGGGTTTATTATATGACATTAGGGAATCGTAATCAATCTGGAGAAGATCAAGGTGATATTTGAAATGCCACCCCCTAAAAATTTAACTCAACTTAGATCATTCTAAGGGTAGTTGGCATATCTAAGATGCTTTATATCCAACTTATCATAAAGATGTCAACCATTCTCAATACTTGTCAAAAGGATGCCAAGTTCAAGTGGGATGACAAGTGTGTATGTGCCTTCAAGACATCAAGCATTACGATGAGCTGTTCTAGTAGCCCCTATCTAGGCAAGCCGCTCATACTTTACACTCTGCATTAGATGACTCCTTGGGTGACCCAAGCTAATGATGAAGGGATGGAAAACACACTCTACCTATCATCTTCTAATCCTGCAGGCTAATTATCCACCCATTGAGAAGCATTGCCTAGCTTTAATCTTTGCATCCCAAAGCTATAACACATGCTTCCTTATAAAGTGAACTTAATCCTATAGTATCTAATATTCATTGACACTATCGGATGGTTTATGATGGTCCATGATCCTCTCATAGTTTGACATTTCCTTTGTATTCCACCATGCGGTGAAAGGAAAGGACAAACACACTTCTCTTGACTCTCTACTTTTAGTGATGATCTCACGATGAACAAATTATGAACTTAGGGATACTAGCATTCACTGGGAGATGTACTTTGATGGTGCGGCTTCTCTCAAGAGGACAAGAACAACAATCTACTATTCCAGGAAAGATAGGGCCAGGAATAGTTCTCTTAACTCTAAACCATGATGTGATGAGATTCTCATATCATATGTCCAATCCCTGCACCAACAATGAAGCCAAATATGAAGCTTTGATTTGAGGTTAGCCATTACTCTAAGATCCAAAACATCAACATCTTTGAGGATTCTCATAGTTATCAAAAAAATTGGGTCTATAAGGTTATAAAGCCTAAGCTCCATCACTACCATAAGTACACCATGGAGTTGTAAATCAGGTTACCAATTTATAAGATTTGTTGAGAATGACATGCATAGCGTATGCTTTAGCCAAACTTTCCAAGGGTTGGCATGTCCAAAGGATGAGTCCATATCAATAAAGATCCAAAATAGACAATTCTTATCAATTATTGATATTGAACTCATCAAAAAGCACTCTCTTGAAGGGGAGGTTGCCATTGCCAAGAAGGATGAGGAGTTAGATCGGAGGCAACCATTCATGGATTACCTAAATGAAGTAAAAATACCTCAAGAGAAGTCTCAAGCTCATCAGATGAAGTAGAGAGCACTTTCACTCTTGTGGATGGTGTCTTGTATAGGGTCTTTGATCATAGGTGGGTTACATTTTTACAAACAAAGCCCATATGATCATGACAGGTACACTGATTATGTGAGCCAATCGTCAAAGATGAAAGCCAAGATCAAGAGACTAGGATACTACTAGCCGTTGATGATCAAAGATTGCATGGATATGGCTAGGAGATGCAACCGGTGGTCCTACACTAACTGAACAACATTCTACATCTTACATAGGCCTCATGGCCATTCGAGTGTTAGAGTACCGACATAGTGGGTCCGATTGATCCTCCTTCCAAGGGTCATTGATTTATCTTAGCTTAGACTACTTTTCTAAATGGGCGAAGGTGATTCTCAAAGAGATCATAACTTCGATGCTATAATTTTTTTGGAAATAAATGTATATGTAGAGTGCCTCGAATTATATTTGATAATGGTCCTGCATTCAAGACCATTGAGATCAATAACTTTGCTCAAAGTCATAACATAGATTAGATATTCTACCATCAACTACCCAAGGGAAAATGGCTTAGCGAAGCCTTCAATAAAACTCTCATCAAATATTGAAGAAGAAACTTGACAATACAAGCGATGGCATGAGTAGTTGAAGTCTTGTAGGCCTACCGCACCATATAGAACTCCAACGGTACTCCTTTCTCCTTTGTATAGGTCTGAATCCATTCTACCATTAGAAGTTGAACTCACATCACTAAGGATAGCTGTGGGTAGTAAAATGACAACAGAGCAGAACGCCAAGGTGTTGTTCGAAACGATCAAAGGATTGGAGGAGAGATGCCTGTGAGCATGCCAAAACCTCAAGTTATACAAAGATAAACTATTCAAGCTCACAACATATTGGTCCATCCTAAAGCTTTTCAAGTAGGAAAGCTTATTTTAGTTCTAAGGAGATTGATTGTGCCATCGTAAGATGGGAGACAAGTTTGAACCCACTTGGGAAGACCCTTTTTTCCATAGAAGGCCTACCAAAGAGAATCTTATCAGTTTATTAATCATAAGGAGAGTGCTAATGCTTCCAATCAATAGGCTATACTTAAGAATTATAATAAATCATGTTTGAAAAGTAATTATCATCAATAAAATTTCATTTGAATTCAATCTCTTCCATGTTAAAAGTATTCTTGTTTGTGAATCATGATGTTTTAGGTGGTAGAACTGTCATCAATCATCAACAAAACACAAACATAAACTACACACAGACATATAAAACAAACACATATCTTTTATCTGGAGCTACTCTGAGTAGAGATAACACACCCAATGACACTCACTCATTGCTACTTTAAGTTGAGGTCTACCTCTAGTGTCATCATGTCTTGCTTTGGAGGATGTAAGTCTGTATGCTTTCCTTCTTACTTGTACTTGGTTGTGGTACCTTATTAGTGGTTCTTACTTGTTGCTTTACCTCATGTTGGCAAAAAGGCTTTCAAAATTTTGTTTAAGTCTTTTAAGTCTAAACCATAGTCTATTCATCCCCATAATTTTATTAGGATGTAAAGGGGCTTTCCAATTCTTAGCTACAACAACAGAATTCAATATCTGAATCCACATGTTTTGAAATCTAAAGGAGAGTTTTTAATCTATTATAATTATTTTTAATAGAAACTAGAATAGAGCATGATGGACAAGGTTATGCTTAATTGATCAATAGTAGTAGGCCATTGGGTTATCTTGAGCATTAAAAATCTTATCCAACCTTTGCCAAAATCTTGAGTTTTTGTAGTTAGTCCTACCAATATAATTCAAACTACAATCAAGGATCATATTGGAAAATTATTCAATGGAATGAATATTGGGAGAGCAACCACCACTCCATTTGAAAATAAAATAGTGTTGAAATCACCCCCCCAAGGTTTGTTGATGGAGTAGCAAGTTCTTCAAATTATCCCAAAGGAGATTAAGATCAGATCTATATCAAGAAGCATAAACAAAGAGCCTAAAATACAATAGCCACCAGGTTAGAGCATTCAACTTGTACAAAATCCTCAATAATAAAACCTCACGAAATTATTCTAAAACACAGATCTTATTACTAACATTAGAGTAAAATTTATTAAGTCAATCATTAGCAACTTGGCTTTTATTTGAATGAATGAGAGGTTCCAAAATAATGAGTAAGAAATATTATGATTGTGACAATGATTTATAGATTACAAATAGAGAGGCACATTCAACAAGTGAATAATTAAACCATCTTTTAGAGGTGGCAATAAAACCAGTTAATTTTACAAATAATAAGAATTAAATCAGATTTAGAATTTCTTAGTAAAAGTTGGATTAGAACATTTTAGTTGGTACATTTTATCATCATTTATCATTTTCTATCAGAAAGCATAAGCGATATTAGAAAACAAATCCAATAACTTAGAAAATTATTATTCTGTAGAAATATTCAATTTTAAAAGGAGGTAGTAGTTCATCCATCCCATTCTGAAATTTTGTTCCCTAGCACAGTAGGATCCAAAATAGGTTCAGGATAATCCCAATATTCAGAATCAACCTCAATGGCGACTTTCATTCTTAGATAGGGCTGATTTTTGAACATATGAGGATTTACTAGGAACATCTTCCTTGGG
Source organism: Cymbidium sinense (assembly GCA_021442155.1). Lineage (NCBI taxonomy): Eukaryota > Viridiplantae > Streptophyta > Magnoliopsida > Asparagales > Orchidaceae > Cymbidium > Cymbidium sinense. Next base: position 23,168 of record JAKCPB010000281.1, on the reverse strand, counting down.
AGGATTTCAATTTTATAAATGAGGATGGAGAATAAAGTAATCAGTTATTATGATCATGAATTTTATAATGATAAGCGAAAGATTCTCCAATTCAACCTTTGTGAATACATATTTTTGAGCCAATCAAACTTCCTTAGGGTATTTTTAGTTATGTCTAATTCCACTTGGGATTAGACCACAAAATATTTAGTGCTTGGGTGATTGTGTCACCAAGAAGAGCTAGGAAAAAGCACATGATGTGTAACAAAATGAATGTGCATATTAGGAAGAGATAACCACAGATAATAGGAGATTCCTCCTTAATATCAAAAGGGGTGACCACTTGATCACATTTGACAATTCAAAAGAAGTAAGAATGATGCACAAAAACTTGAGAATAATTCAAATCATTAGAAAGTTAAAACAGAATATATGAGTGAATATCTTCAGAAAACAGATAAGCTTAAGATTATAAAAAGGTCTTGATCTTATCCAAATTTGTGTGATACAAAGAAAATTTCTAATGAGAGAATTCAAATGGTATTGCCAACATTTCAACATCCTATTAGATTCAGTTGGAAAACTACAAAAGAAATTCGATGAGATTAAACATGCATTAGATGAAGAAACCTTAAGAATGCATCCTTAAATGATTTTATTGAGTTTGTAGCATTAAAACCATAAATGTTGGATGCCCAAAAGCATCAAAATTTGAGTGGAGCCATAAATAAACTCACTATAGTATATTAAGAACACATTATGTAATTTTATCAATATTTAAATATAAAGCCAAATAGTAGAGATTATTAGCCACCAAGTGGAAATGAAAATAAGAGAGTTTTTTGGTTTAGGTTTTGGATTAGTTTAGGTTTAGGTTTAGTTTAGCTTAGGTTTAGGTTTAGGATTTATTTATTTTATTTTTTAGTTTAGTTTATTAGTTTATTTTATTTTATTTAGTTTAATTTAGTTTAGTTTAGTTTATTTTTATTTTAATTTTTTATTTTTTAGGTTTAATTTTAGTTTATTTATTTTAGTTTATTTTAGGTTATTTTATTTCATTTAGTTTATTTTATTTTAGTTTAGGTTTGTTTTATTTTTCAGTTTAGGTTTATTTATTTAGTTTTTTTAGGTTTAGTTTATTTTTATTTATTAATTTAGTTTAGTTTAGGTTTATTTTAGTTTATTTAGTTAATTTTAGGTTTATTTTTTTATTTTATTTAATTTTAGGTTTAGGTTTAATTTATTTTACTTTTTTATTTTATATTTTTAGTTTAGTTTATTTGAGTTTAGTTTTTTGGTTTTATTTTACTTTTTTTTTAGTTTAGGTTTTAGTTTATTTATTTAGTTTTTATTTTATATTTATTTTAGTTTAAGTTTAGGTTTATTTTAGTTTATTTTTTTTTTAGGTTTAGGGTTTAGGTTTAAGTTTATTTGTTTATTTAGTTTAGTTTTATTTTATTTAGGTTTAGGTTTAAATTTTTTTTAGTTTAGGTTTAGGTTTTTTAGTTTTAGTTTATGTTTTAGTTTAGCTTTATTTATTTAGTTTATTAGTTTAGTTTTGTTTAGGTTTTTATTATTATATTTTAGTTTATTTTAGTTTAAGTTCTTTGGTTTAATTTATTTAGGTTTAATTTATTTTTTTATTATATTTTAGTTTATTTTTAGTTTTTATTTATTTATTTTTTAGTTTATTTTATTTTATTTATTTATTTTATTATTTAGTTTAGGTTTGGTTTATTTTTTTTTAGTTTAGGTTTAGGGTTTAGGGTTTAGGGTTAGTTTAGTTTAGGGTTTAGGTTTAGGTTTAGTTTAGGGTTTTATTATTTTTAGGTTTTAGGTTTAAGTTTAGGTTAGTTTAGGGTTTAAGGTTATTTTATGTTTTAGGTTTAGGGTTTAGGTTAGTTTAGGTTTAGGTTTTAGGGTTTTAGAGTTTAGGTTAAGGTTTTAGGGTTAAGTTTAGGGTTTAGGATAGTTTATAGTTTAGGTTTAGGGTTTTAGATTTAGGTTTAGGGTTTAGGTTATAGATCTTAATTAGGATTAGGTATAGGGTTTAGGGTTTAGGGTTTTAGGACTTAGGGTTTAGTGTAGTATGTTTGGGGTTTAGAGTTTAAGGTTTAGGGTTAAGTGTTTTTAATTTTTTTTATTTTAATTTTCTTTAATTAGTAAATAGGTTTAGGTTTATTTAGTTTATGTTTTATTTATTTTAGTTTATTTTATTTTCTAAATTGATTTTGGTTTATTTTTTTATTTAGTTTATTTTTTAATTTTGATTTATTTATTTTTAGTTTTAAATTTTATATTTTAGTTTAGTTTTAAGTTTAGGTTTAGGTTTAGGTTTAGCTTTTAGTTTAGTTTTACTTTTAGCTTATTTCTTAGGTTTATGTTTTCTTTTTTTATTTTTAGGTTTAGGTTTTTATTTTATTTTTTTAGGTTTAGTTTTTTATTTTATTTTTTTAGGTGCATGTTTTGGGTTTTTTATTTTAGGTTTACTTTTAGTTTATTTTTTAGTTTAGGTTTCAATTTATTTTAGTTTATTTTATTTTATAAAGTTTAGGTTTAGGTTTAGGTTTAGGTTTATGTTTTTTAGTTATTTTAGTATAGTTTATTTTTTAGTGAATGTTTAGGTTTATTTTTTATTTTTTTATTTAAGGTTTAAGTTTTTTTTTTTTAGTTTTAGGTTTAGGTTTTATTTTTTTATTTAGTTTTTGGTTTTATTTTTGGTTTATGTTTAAGTTTAGATTTTATTTATTTTTTATTTTTTAGTTTAGGTTTATTTTATTTTTTATTTAGTTTAGTTTTTTATTTATTTAACTTTTTTTAGTTTATTTTTAATTTAATTTTTTTTTCTTAGGGTTTAGGTTTAGTTTAAGTCTAATTTTATTTTATTTTTTATTTTATTTCAATTAGTTTATAAATTTATTTTATTTTAATGTTTATTTAGTTTAAGTTTAGGTTATTTTCTTTTTAGGGTTTAGGGTTTAGGGTATTTTTTATTTTATTATTTTTAGGTTCAGTGTTTAGGTTTTAGGCTTTATAGTTTAGGGTTTAGGGTTTAGGGTTAAGGGTTTTAATTATTTAGGGTTTAGGGTTTAGGGTTTAGGTTTTAGGTTTAGGGTTCAGGTTTTAGTTTAGTGTTTAGGGTTTAGGGTTTGTAGGTTTTAATTTTATTTATTTTCTTGGTTTAGGTTTAAGTTTATGTTTATTTTTTAGTTTAGTTTTAGGTTTAGGTTTTGATTTAAATTTTCATTGTTTAGGTTTAGGTTTTATTTTTTGGGTTTATTTTTACATTTTATTATAGGTTTAGGTTTATTTTTAATTTAATTTAATTTTATTTAGTTTAGGATCTATGTTTAGTTTATTTTAGGTTTAGGTTTTATTTATTTTAGTTTAGTTTATTTTAGTTTAGCTATGTTTTTATTTTATTTTATTTATTTTATTTTTATTTTAGGTTTATATTTTTATTAGTTTAAGGTTTAGGATTTATTTTTTATTTTTTAGGTTTTATTTTAAAGGTTATTTTTTAGGTTTATGTTTTTATTTAGTAATGTTTTAGGTTTATTTTCTAGGTTTAGGTTTTTATTTAGTGTTTATTTTTTTTATTTTAGGTTTATTTTATTTTTATTTTAAGTTTAGTTTTTATTTTATTTAGGTTTTTTATTCATAAGTTTATTTTATTTTTAGTTTAGTTTAAGTTTTTATTTAATTTATTTTAGTTTATTTTTATTAGTTTATTTTATTTTATTTTTATGTTTAGATTTTCATTTTAGGTTTTTATTTTTTTTAATTTTTTAATTTTTTAATCTTATTTAGGTTTAGGTTTTTTATTTATTTCATTTTAGGTTTATTTAGTTTTAGTTTAGGTTTAGATTTTTTTATTATAGAGTTTGGGGTTTAGGGTATAGGGTTTAGGATTTTAAGGTTAGGGTTTAAGGTTTATAGTTTAGGTTAGTTTAGGGTTTAGGGTTTTAAGGTTTAGGGTTTAGACTTTTAGCTTTAGTGTTTTAGGGTTTTAGGTTTTAGGTTTAGGATAGTTTAGAGGTTTAGATTTAGGTTTAGGTTTAAGGTTTTAGGTTTTAGGTTTAAGGTTTAGAGTTTTAGTTTTAAGGTTTAAGCAGATTTAGGATTTAGGTTTATAATTTAGGATTTAGTTTAGTTTTAGGTTTAGGTTAAGGTTAGGTGAAGGAGTTTAGGAGTTTAGTTGAATTTAAATTTAGGTTTAAGGTTTATAGTTTAAGATTTTAGAATTTAGTGTTAGATTTAGTGTGTAGGATTTAAGTTTAGAGTTTTAAATTTAGGTTTAAGTTTAGCTTGAGGTTTAAGATTAATGAGTATTTATAGTTTAGAGTTTAATTTAAGTTTATAGTTTAAAATTTTTAGGGTTTATGTTTTAGTGTTTAGGGTTTAGGGTTTAGGATTTTGGGGTTTACGATTTAGGGTTTGGGGTTTAGGGTTTAGGGGTTTAGTAGTTTAGGGATTTTATGGTTTAAGGTTTAGGGGCTTTAGGGTTTTGGGTTTAAGGTTCAGGTTTTAGTTTAAGGTTTTGGGTTTTTTTAATAGAAAATAAATTTAGATTTAGCATTTCTTCTTTTGGATTTCATCAACCAAGTAACACACTATGTTTTCTAAGACACAAGCGACGACATAGATAAAAAATGAGCACGCATAGAGCAAATCAAAAACCTTAGATAACTTAAACCGTCTCTATCGTAAAGATATAGTTCCATATGGAGCAGATAGGATTGATCATTCTTCAGTTTCTCTAGTTCCCATCAGAACCACTCGGCATCTCAGTAGCGGATCCACCATCATATCCCAATTTCTTCCTTCACCACCATGGCCAGTAACCTTTGCTACTCCCTCCATAACCACCACTCGACCACCACCTCCATGTGCGGCACCTCAGATCCCCACCACCCACGATAATAGTCACCTCCTTTGCCCGGATCTGGTGGATCAGTTAGTGGTGATGTCCCTACAATCAAGGTTCTGCCCATTCTTAGGGTTTAGGTTTAGGTTTAAGTTTATTTGGTTTTAGGGTTTAGGTTCATTTTTTTTTTATTTAGTTAGGTTTAGGTCAGGATTTGGGGTTTAGGGTTTAGGGTTTAGGGTTTGGGTTAGAGTGCAGTATAGGGTTTAGGATTTCTGATTAATGGTTTTAGGGTTTAGGGTTTATAAATTTTTAAATAAACTAAAGCGGTAGGTTCAAGTTTATTTAGTATATTTAGTTTATTTTTTATTTATTTTAGTTTATATTATTTTTATTTTTATTTAGGTTTATTTTTTATTATGCATTTAGTTTAGTTTATTGATTTTAGGTTTATTTATATTAGTTAAGGTTTTTTATTTTAGTTTATTTTTTAGGTTTAGGTTTAGGTTTATTTTTAGTTGAAATTTATTTTTATTTTTTTATTTAGGTTTAGGTTTTATATATTATTATTATGTTTAGGTTCTTATTTTATTTTTTTTAGATTTAGGTTTTAGGTTTTTATTTTAGGTTTATTTTTAGGTTTTAATGTTTAGATTTTGTTTAGGTTTACTTTTAGTTTATTTCTTTTATTTAGTTCATGTTTAAGCTCAGGTTTAGTTTATTTTACATTTAGGTTTAGGTTTTATTTATTTTAATTTTGGTTTAGGTTTATTTTATTTTGTTTATCTTATTTTTATTTAGGTTTAGGTATTTTTTTACTTTAGGGTTTAGGTTTTATTTTTTATTTAGTTTTATGACTTATTTTAGGTTTATGTTTTCAATTTAGGTTGTTATTTAGTTTTTTTATTTATTTTATGTTTAGTTTTTATTTTATTTAATTATTTAATTTAGGTTTACTTTATTTTTTAATTTAGTTTAGGTTTTTTATATTTTATTTTAGTTTATTTTATTAATTTAATTTATTTTATTTTTAGGTTTAAGCTTAGGTTTTAGTTTAGGTTTTTATTTTATTTTCTTTTATTTTATTTAGTTTAAATAATTTTTTATTTATTTTATTTTTAGGTTTTATTTAGTTTAGGTTTAGGTTTTAGGGTTCATTTAGGGTATAAGATTTAGGGTTTAGGGTTAGTGTTTAGGGTTTAGGGTTTTTTAGTTTAGTTTAGGGTTTAAGTTTAATTTTAGGGTTTTAGGGTTTTAGGGTTTAGGGTCTAGGGTTTATAGTTTAGGTTTAGGGTTAATGTTAGGGTTAGGGTTTAGGGTTTAGGGTTTAGGGTTAGTTTAGGATTTAGGGTTTAGGGTTTAAGGTTCAGTCTTTTTTATTTCATTTTATTTTTTTAAAATTAAGTAAATAGGTAGGTTTATGTTTATTAGTTTATTTATTATTTATTTTAGTTTATTTTATTTTTTATTTTTATTTAAGTTTTTTTTTTATTTAGTTTAGTTTATTTATTTTATGTTTATTTATTTTATGTTAGGTTTTTTATTTTAGTTTATTTTTTAGGTTTAGGTTTAAGTTTTAGTTTAGGTTTAGGTTTAGTTTTATTTTGGTATAGGTTTTAGTTTAAATTTTTATTTTATTTTATTTATTTTATGTTATTTAGGTTTAGGTTTTTTTATTTATTTTATTTTAAGGTTAGTTTAGGTTTAGGTTTTTAGGTTTTTTAGGATTAAGGTTTAGGGTTTAGGGTTTAGGGTCTAGGGTATAGGGTTTAGGGTTTCCAGTTTAGGGTTTGGGGTTTAGGGTTTAGGGTTTAGGGTTGTTGGTTTTAGGGTTTAGGGTTTGGGGTATAGGGTTTAAGGTTTTAGGGTTTAAGGTTTAGGGTTTTAGGTTTTAGGGTTTAGGGTTTAGGGTTTAGGGTTTTTAGGGTTTAGGGTTTAGGGTTTAGGTTTTAGGTTGAGGGTTCAAGTTTTAGTTTAAGGTTTTTTGTTGTTTTTAACAGGGAACAAATTCAGGTTCATCGTTTCTTCTTTTGTTTATTTAGTTTATTTGATTTATTTTTTATTTCACTTTAGTTTATTTTTATTTGTAATTATGTTTATTTTTTATTTTTATTTAGTTTAGTTCATTTAGTTTATCTTTATTTATTTTAGTTTAGGTGTTTCATTTTTGTTTATTTTTTAGGTTTAAGTTTATTTTTAGTTGAATTTTATTTTTATTTTATTTTTTAGGTTTAGGTTTATGTTTGATTATAGGTTTAGGGTTTAGGGTTAATTTGGGTTAGTTTTGGGGTTTAGGGTTTAGGGTTTTGAAATAATTAAGTAAAATGGTAGGTTTATTATTTATTTAGTTATTTATTTATTTATTTTAGTTTATTTTATTTTTTTATTTTATTTTTTGTTTATTTATTTTAGACAATTTTAGTTTAGGTTTTTTTTACTTTACTTTTTTTGGTGTAGGTTTTGGTTTATGTTTATTTCTTAGTTTAGTTTTATTTTATTTTATTTTTTAGGTTTAGATTTTATTTTTTATTTTTTAGGTTTTATTTTTTATTTTAGTTTATTTTATTAGTTTTGGGTTTAGGTTTAGGTTTTAGTTTAGGTTTTTATTTTCTTTTATTTTATTTAGGTTTAGGTTTTGTTTATTTTATTTTAGGTTTTATTTACTTTAGGTTTTAGGTTTTAGGGTTTAGAGTTTAGGGTTTAGGGTTAGGGTTTAGGGTTTAGTGTTTAGTTTTTCAGTCTATGATTTAGGGTTTAAGTTTTAGGATTAAGCTTAGTGTTTAGGGTTAGTTTATGGTTTAGGGTTTAAAGTTTAAAGTTTTAGCATTAGTTTAGGTTTTAGGGTTTATATGGTTAGTTTAGGTTTAGTTTAGGTTAGGTTAAGGTTTAGTGTTCATGGTTTACGATTAGGGTTAGGGTTTAGGGATTACGGTTTATGGTTAGTTTAGGGTTTAGGGTTAACTTAGGTTTTGGGTTAGTTTAGGTTTGGTGTTTAAGGTTTAGGGTTTAGACTTTAGGGTTTTGGTTTTTTGGGTTTATGGTTTAGGGTTTAGGGTTAGTTTATGGTTTAAGGTTTAGGGTTTAGGGTTTAGGTTTAGGATTTTCAAGTTTAGGGTTAGTTTAGGGTTTAAGGATTAGGGTTTTAGGGTTTAGGGTTTAGGGTTTAAGGTTTAGGGTTAGGGTTAGCATTTAGGGTTTAGGGTATATGGTTTTTATTTTTTGTTAGGAAAATGAGGAAATTTTGTTGCCTGAAAAAATTACAAAGTCCTTAAAGGGATTAAATCTCTAAGCTAATGCTCAAAGAGATGCAATAAGTCCTAAAGAGATAAACTCCTTTACTATTACATTAATTAAGGAAAGAAAGCAAAAGAAAAGCAGCCAAATAAACAACAAAAGAAAATCCATTTAAGCAACAGCCAACTTCATCTGGTCTTTTGATGCCAGTAAGATCGACCTAAAAGAGTCTTCCAGCATGTAAAAGAAATCTACAACATACTTTTGAAAGGATGAGTACAATTAATCAAGCATAAAGAGTAAGATAAGGTAAAAGGAATAAAGAAAAGGCTCGGGCTTAGTTACATCTCAGGAGCAAGGCGGTCACACTTACATATAGCTACTAGCCAAAAGAAGAAGAGTGGGAAACATCAAGGTCATCATTGCTAGCATACTTTGTGTCACACATAATCCAAAGTCGGTCCTCCGAAAGCAAAATCATCAAAGCGAAATATAGCGACCAACCACCAATCCACCGGAACATTCAAGCTTAAAAGATAGGTGGTTAAGCAACCGCAAGGATAGTAGCAAAATAGAAGGAGGAGAACCACCGGAGGCACCACCAAATGAGAATAACCAATTCAAGATGAGCAAACATCTTGATATAGGTAACAACACTAAAAAGAGACAGACAAGAGCAAAAAGGAAGACCATAAGTGCTCAGATCCTCCAGCCACTAAATAGAAAAATCTAGCCTAACAGTAAGAGGGGTGGGGAGTAAAGCTGCCATCCCAGCAGAAGAGGGTGTTCTTCTATAGCCAAGAGAGATGAGACCAAGCAGGAGGAACTAGAAGAAAATAATCATCGAAAGACAACCAGTAATTTCTAAAGTAGTCACCAAAGGAGGCAGAAAAAAATAGCCAAGATAGCCACTCAGCAAGGTCCGACTAGCCAAAACAAGCGGTCAAATAGCTATCAAATAATCCTCCTATCGAACCACCTCAAGAAGATCCAAGTCATCAAACCCAAAAACATCGGGATCAAGACCAACAACCATCAAGCCAAGCATCCAAAATAGCTCGTGAAGGTGTAGAAAAAAATAATGCCTCCAAACCCAATCAAGGCAAAAGAAAACCAATCCGTAAGGGTAGAAAACCAGAAAGATACATAGCCAAGAAGACATATAACATGCCAAATAACAAAAATAGCTCAAGGAAGGCACAAAACAAAATTAATAGCCAAGGCCCAATAAATGACCATACAACATCCATCAACCCGCCATTTCAAAAAATACCCAAACCCAAAGCCTCGATTACAAGAGGAGGTCCAACCCATAACTAAAAAAATCCAACCAGAAATAGTCCCAATAACCACCAAACCCTAATCAATAAATAGCTGACCAACCACCTCCACCATGCCAAAAACAAGCAAGAGATAAGCCACCCAAAATAACCATCCAACCAACCCAAATAGCAAAAATTGCTAGCCAACCTAGGTAGCCAACCAAGCCACATAGTCCACCACCACAGTAGCAGGTATAATAGATTTGTAGGGAGGCTAGAAAAGAGGCAAAACCCATACAGAAGAAAATTCCTGCACCAGCCAAAGCCGCAATCGAGAAGAAGGAAATAGGAAATAGCAAGGAGTAGGCCATTTAATTTTTTTTTTTTCACATTTTTTTAAATTTGGTGAAACGTGATTTTTTTAAGAAATGATTTTAAAAGTTTTACATAATTTTAATAACTTTAGTTAATACTTGAATGAAAATTTATAAGTTGTGTATAAAATAAGATAATTTTAATTATGATTAATAATTATTGATAATATGGATTCATAATCTGATAAATTAATTATTTTGATTTAATGGTTAATATATTATATATATAACATTTATTTTTAGTTTTTATTTTGATTTAATTATGAATAATTTTGTTTGATGTTTAGAAGGTTTAGTCTCTCTCTCTCTCTCTCTATCTATCTTTCATTGCAATTTTCGAATTTTGGATTCAATCATGGGCTTCAATCATTTGATTTGGATTTCAATTTGGTTTTTATATTTGAATTGAACTTGAGGTTTGGTTTGAGAAGGTGAACACTGGTTGAATTAAGGCTATAGAGTAGGTGAGTCTCCTTAATCCCTAAGGCCTAGCCTAATCCTATGATTAACTTTTCTAAGTCTCTAGGTTTAGGTTAAGTGTTAACCTAATCACTAAAAGTGTCTTATGACTAAGTCTTAGTGTCTAGAAGATCCCTAGGTCTAAGAGGAGGAGGTTGAGAACTTACTTTAAAGTGAGGTAAACATTAATATGCTGAATCCACTTGTTATGAAATGTAAATGGAGAGAAATTCTTTAATCTATTAGAATTATTTTTAATAGAAACCAAAAGAAGAGCATGATCAGACGAGGTTCTACTTAAATGATCTATAGAAGTAATAGGCTAATGAGTAATCCAACGAGTATTAAAAAGAATCTGGTCCAACCTTTGCCAAAGTCTAGAGTTTTGCCAAGTATAATTAGAACCCTTAAAACCAAAATTATTAAAATTGCAATCAAAGATCATCTTGGAAAATTCTTCCATGGAATGAATATTAGGAGAGCAACCACCACTTCATTCAGAAGAGAATAAAATAGTGTTGAAATCACCACCAACAAACCAAGGTTTAGTGATAGAGGTGGCAAAATTAGTCAAGTGCCAAACAAGATTTCTACTAGATCTATTACAAGATGCATAAATAGAAGAGCCCAAAACACAATAACCACCGTAAGAGATTTGAGCATTGATAACTTGAAGAAAATCATCAAGAATAGAAACTTTTATAAAGTTATTCCAAAAACACCAAATCTTATTACTAACATTAGAGAAAAGTTTATTGAAATTGATCATTCTAGCAACATGGTTAATTTTATTAGCATGAATAAGTGGCTCAAGAATAATAAGTAAGAAAATATTATAGATATGATAAATATTTATATTATGTTATGAATAGAGAGGGTATCAATCCCTCTAACATTGGAAATTTAAAACTAAACATAATGAAAAGAAAGGGTGGGGAGTAAAAGTTAATTGAGAGAAGAGGAGGTCAGCTTTAGTGTTTCTTAGCAATTTGGGAAGAAAATTTTAACATTTTTTTCTCTTTCGAATATAAAGTTTGGAAGCCATTTTCATTGCCCTATGAATCATCATCCAAAAAAAATTTAGCAACATTAATCATAGATTTATGAGAAATCTCCTGAGGATAAGTGAATTCTCTTTCTTCCAAGACACTAGAATTTATTAAAGATAAATGAGCATCAAGAATAACAAGGGAGGGAGTAGAAACTTATTTATTAAGAAGGCAAGTGGGAACACCAACACCTTCCTCATCATTAACCAAATTATTAGATAAAATCAAATCTTTTTGAGAAGCTAAATCATCCTAAATTTGGAATATGCAATCAGGTTTATCAACTTGATTATCATGTGGTATTAAAGTCATATTTACCATTGAATTAGAATGATGCAGAGTATTAAATTCCTCATTTATGTTCTCCATTAAAGCTTCATTTTTATATATCAAAGCTAGCAAGGATGCAAGGATTGAATCAGAGGAAACAAAATCATCATTCAAAAGTTTATAAAAGCTATTATTGTTCACATTAGAAGCCTTCAACTGCTCAGAAGAAGTGAAAGGTAAACTAGCCTTATTTGAAACACTCAAAGAATCCTTTTTTCCAAAGTAATTTTTTTATATTTAATAGTGGTCAGCCTAGGGTTAGAAAAAGAAGTTTTCTTAATAGGGATTTTCATTTTAAGGTGAGGATGAAGAATGAAACATTCATAATTATCGTGCTAGTGGATTTTATAGTGAGAACAAAAGACATGGAAATTTTCAAATTCAATTATTTGCATGTAACCGTAATTTTTAGATCCCAACTACATTTCTTTGGGGTGTTTCTTGGTAATGTCCAATTCAAAAGGATTCTAGCAAGGATGCGATTATAGTCATTTCCTAATCAATTTGAAAAAACTCACCAATAAAGCACCCATAACAAAAAGGAATTGATGGTTAACAAAATGGATTTGTGTATTAAGGAGAGAAATCCAAACCAGAATGATTAGGAATTAGTGTTTAAGGTTTAGTGTTAGGGTTCAGGGTTTAGGGTTTATGGTTAGGGTTTATGGTTTAGGTTTCAGGCTTCAGGGTTTAGGGTTTATTCGGGTTTAAGGTTTAGGGTTTAGGGTTTGTGTAAGGTTTAGAGTTAAATTAGGTTTAGGATTTAGGGTTTTAGGGTTCAGGGTTTACTATTTAGGTTTTAGGATTTAGGGTTTAGGGTTTAGGGTTTAGGTTCAGGGTTTAGGGCTTAAGATTTATCATTTAGGGTTTAGGGTTTTATGATTGGATTGTGGTTTGGGTTTTTAGCATTTAGATTTAAGTTTTAGGGTTTATTGTAGGTTTAGTTTAGTTTGAGGTTTAGGTTTAGGGTTTAGATTTAGATTTAGGTCTGTGGTTTTAGGGTTTAGATTTTTTTTAAAGTTTGATTTTTCTTTTTATTTTTTTTATTTTTTTATTTTGTGAATTAAGTAAATTGATAGCTTAGGTTTATTTAATTTACTTATTTATTTATTTTATTTATTTTATTTTATTTTATTTAGTTTATTTATTTTGGGTTTATTTATTTTATTATGATTTTATTTTAGTTTATTTTTAGTTTAGGTTTTGGTTTATTTTTTATTTTAGTTTATTTTTATTTTATTTTTTATTTTATTTTTTTTTATTTTAGATTAGGTTTAGGTTTTTTTTTTTAAGTTTATTTTATTTTTAATTTAGGTTTAATTGTTATTTAATTTTTAGGTTTATTTTATTTTTTAGTTTAGTTTAAGTTTTTAATTATTTTATTTTAGTTTAGTTTTTATTTTTTCTTTTATTTTATTTTTACATTTTAATTTAGGTTTAGGTTTAGTTTAGTAGATTTTAGTTCAAGTTTTATTTTATTTTATTATTTTTATTTTCTTAAGTTTAGTTTTTTTATATTTTTTTTTTGGGTTTTATTTAGTTTAGGTTTTGGTTTTAGGGTTTTGGGTTTAGGGTTTTAGGGTTTGGGTGTGTGTTTTGGGTTTAGGGTTATAGGTTTTGGATTTATGGTTTAAAGTTTAGGGTTTAGGGTTTTTTATTTTATTTATTTAGGGTTTAGGGTTTAGGGTTTAGGGTTTAGGGTTTTTTTTTAAATAAAATAAATTCATATTCAACATTTTTCTTTTTGATTTCATAAATCAAGTAGCACACTAAGTTTTCTAAGACATAAGTGATGACATAGATAAGAAATTAGCACACATAGAATAAATAAAAAACTCTATATAACTAAAACCATCTCTACTATAAAGACACAGTTCCATAAGTAGATTGGATTGAGCATTCTTTAATTTTTCTAGTTCCCAAAAGAACCACTCCTAGCTCTCGAGTAGCAGGATTCGCCATCATGTCCATGATCTCTCCCTCCACTACCACCATGGTTGTAACCTCTATCGCTCTTTCTAACACCTCCATATCCACCAACACCTCCAAATCTCCCACCACCACTATGATAACTATTGTCTTCGCCTTCACCTCTAACACTAGATCTAGACTGAGCCTCATTGACGGTGATGTTCCTCCCATCAAGGTTTTGCCCATTCTTAGAGTTTAGGTTTCAATTTATGTTTATTAGCTTTTAGGGTTTAGGTTTATTATTTATTTATTTAGTTACTTTAAGTTTATGTTTAGGGCTTATGTTTCACGATTAGGGTTTAGGTATTATGATTTAGGGTTTATAATTTAGGGTTTATGGTTTAGGGATTTAGGTTTTAGGATTTAGTGTTTTAGGGTTTAGCGTTTAGAGTTAAGGTTTAGCATTTAAGGTTTAGGGTTTAAGGTTTAATGTTTAGGATTTATGATTTAGGGTTTAGGGTTAGCTTAGGGTTGAGGTTGTTCAGTTTAGGGTTTTGGAGTTTATGTATAGTTTCCTTTGGTTTTTTGGTTTAGGTTTAGGGTGTTTGGATTTAGGAGTTTAAGGTTTAGGGTTAGGGTTAGGTTTAGTGGTTATATGGTTTTTTAGGCTAGGTTTAAGGTTATAAGAAGTTTGGTTTTAGGGTATGGTTTAGCTCAGTTTAGTTTGGTAGGTTTAAGAGTCCAGGATCTGGGTTTAGGGATCAGGATTGGATCAGTTAAAGTTTAGGGGTCAGATTTGTGGTTTAGGTTTAGGGTTTAGGTTTATGGTTTTGGGTTTAGGGTTGTGGTAGTTTGTGGTTTAGGAGGGTAGAGTTTAGGTAGAGTTTAGGGTTTAGGGTTTAGGGTTTAGGATTTAAGGTTTAGTGTTTTTAGGGTTATGGGGGTTTTTATATTGATTATTTTCTTAAATTAAGTAAGTCGATAGGTTCGGGTTTATTTAGTTTATTTTTATATATTTTATTTAGTTTTATTTTTTATTTTTATTTAGCTTTATTTTTGTTCTTATTTAGTTTAGTGTATTTACATTAGGTTTATTTATTTTAGTTTAGTTTATTTTTATTTTATTTTTAAGATTTTGGTTATATTTTTTTATTTGTAGGTTTAGATTTCCATTTTTATTTATTTTTATAGGTTTAGGTTTTAGTTTTTAGTTTAGGTAATTTTTAGGTTTTATTATTTAGTTTAGGTTTATGTACAAGTTTAGTTGATTTTTAGTTTAATTTATCTTATTTAGTTTAGGTGTAGGTTTAGGTTTAGTTAATTTTAGGTTTTGGTTTTGGTTTTATTTATTTTAGTTTAGGTTAAGGTTTATTTTATTTTTATTTTAGGTTTAGTTTTTTTTATTTTAGGGTTTAGATTTTATTTTTTATTTATTTTTAGGTTTATTTTGAAGGTTTATTTTTTTGTTTAGTTTTTTATTTAGTTTTTATTTTATTTTATTTTAGGTTTATTTTTTTATTATATGTTTAGTTTTGTTTTATTTAGGTTTTTTATTCTTAGGTTTATTTTATTATTTAGTTTAGAGATTTTTATTTATTTATTTTATTTTCTTTGTAGGTTTAGTTTAGGTTTTATTTTATTTTAATTTTTATTATATTTAGGTTTGGTTTAGGGTTTATTTTTAGGTTTATTTAGTTTAGGTTTAGGTTTTATATTTTAGGCTTAGGGTTAGGGTTTATGGTTTGGGGTTTGGGGTTTAGGGTTTAGTGTTTGGGAGGGGTTGGGTGGGGTTGCAGCTTTGATAGGGAGCTTTAGGTTTAGAGTGGTGGAGTTTAGGTTTAGGGTGGGTTTAGGTTTAGTTTAGGGTTTAGGGTAGTTTAGGTATTATTTAGGTTTAGTGAGGTTTAAGGTTAAGGGTTAGGAGATTGTAGGTTTAGAGATTAGGTTTAGGGAGTTTAGAGGGTTTAGGGTATAGGATTTAGGGTTTAGGATTTTGTGGTATGAGTTTAGGTTTTTTAATTTATTTTTTTCATAAAGTAAGAGTAGGTTCATTTAGTTTATTTTTTATTTATTTTAGCTTATTTTATTTTTATATTTATTTAGTTTATTTTTATTTTTTATTTAGTTCAGTTTATTTATATTAGGTTTATTTATTTTAGTTTATGTTTATTTTATTTTATTTTTATGTTTAAATTAAAATTTTTATTTTTAGATTTAGGTTTCAATTTTATTTTTCTTTTGGTTTAGGTTTAGGTTTTAGTTTTAGGTTTGTTTTTAGGTTTTATTTTTATATTAGGTTTAGGTTCTGTTTTATTTTAGTTTAATTTATTTTATTTAGTCTAGATTTAGGTTTAGTTTATTTTAGGTTTTAGGTTTTTATTTATTTTAGGTTAGTTTATTTTATTTTTAGGTTTAGGTTTATTTTTTATTTTTATTTAGTTTTATTTTTATTTTATTTTAGGTTTTATTTTTTTATTTATTTTAGGTTTTAGGTTATTTATTTTTTTTTCATTTTATTTTGATTTTGGTTTAGTTTAAGTTTTATTTATTTTATGTTATTTTTTTTATTAGTTTTATTTTATTTTATTTTAGGTTTAGGTTTTAGTTAAGGTTTTATTTTATATTTTATTATTTTATTTAGGTTTAGGGTTTAAGGTTTATTTTATTTTAGGTTTTATTTAGTTTAGGTTTAGGTTTTTGGATTTAGGGTTTACAAAGGGTTAATTTTGGGTGGAGGTTTAGGGTTTGGTGTTTATGGTTTTAGGGTTTTGGGTTTTTTAGGGTATATGATTTAAGGTTTATGGTTTAGGGTATAGGGTTTAGGATTTAGGTTTTAAGGTTTTAGGTTTTAGTAGGTTTAGGTTTTGGTGTAGGTAGTTTAACATTTAGGAGAGTGGGTCATTAGGGGTTTAGGGAGGTTTAGTTTAGGTTTAGGGTGTGGTTTAGTTTAGGTAGATTTATAGTTTATGATTTTTTTGGGTTTAAGGTTTAGGGTTTAGTATTTAGGGTTGTAGGTTTAGGGTTTTGGGTTTAGGATTTAAGATTTAGGGTTTTTAGGGTTTAGTGTTTACGATTCAGGGTTCAGGGATTTTTTTAATTTATTTATTTTCTTAAATTAAGTTAGTAGGTTTAGGTTTATTTAATTTATTTAGTATAATTTTTATTTATTTTAGTTTATTTTATTTTTTATATTTATTTAGGTTTATTTTTATTTTTATTTAGTTTAGTTTATTTATATTAGGTTTATTTATTTTAGTTTAGTCTAATTCTATTTTATTTTTTTGGTTTAAATTTTATTTTTTATTTTTAGATTTAGGATTATGTTTTTATTTCATTTTTTTAGGTTTAAGTTTTAGGATTTTATTTTAGGTTTATTTTTGGGTTTTATTTTTTTTATTTTAGGTTTAGGTTTAGTTTATTTTTAATTTAATTTATTTCATTTAGTTTAGGTATACTTGTATGTTTAGTTTATTTTATGATTAGGTTTAGGTTTTATTTTTTTTTAGTTTAGTTAATTTTAGTTTAGGTTTAAGTCTTTAATTTAGTTTAGGGTTTTGGTTTTATTTTTTTATTTATATATTTTAGATTAACATTTATTTTTTTTAAGTTTAGGTTTTATTTAGTTTTATTTTATTTTCATTTTATTTATTTTATTTTATTTTTAGTTTTATTTTATTTAAGGTATTTTTCTTAGGTTTTTTTATTTTTTTGGTTTAGTTTAGGTTTATATTTATTTTATTTTAATTTATTTTATTTTATTTTTAGGTTTAGGTTTTGGTTTTAGTTATGGTTTTTATTTTATTTTATTTTATTTCTATTTAGGTTTAGGGTTTAGGGTTTATTTTATTTTTAGGTTTTATTTAGCTAAGGTTTAGGTTTTTAGGGTTTAGGGTTTAAGCTTTATGATTAGTTTAGGGTTTAGAGTTTAGGGTTTAGGGTTTAGAGTTGTTTGTTTTTAGGGTTTAGGGTTGTAAGTTATTGGTTTTAGGATTTTTTACAGAAGTTTTAGTGTGGTTTATTTATTTTTTTTATGGGTTTGGGGTTTAGGTTTTTTAGGTTTAGTTTAGGGTTTAGTTTTGTTTATTTATGTTTTTTCATTTTATTTCTTCATTTGAAGTTTGTGTTTTACATTTTGTGAAATAGACCAAAAAAGAGCATGCATAGAGCAAATAAAAAAACCTAGATAACTAGAACCATCTACTATAAAGACACAGTTTCAAGAGCATGCATAGAGCAAATAAAAACCTAGATAACTAGAACCGTTCCTACTATAAAGACATAGTTTCATAAGTTTTATATCGGATCGCTATTCTTCGATTCCCATCAACCTCCCCACCTCTCAAGTAGTTGGATCCCATCAAATCCGATCTCTCTCTTCACCACCATGGCTATAACCTTTATCGCTCATCCCTCCATAATCTCCACCTTCATATCCACCAAGCACCTCCAGATCCCCACCAGCAGCAACACGCTTTGCCACCTGCAGATCTAGATTGAGCTTGATTGATGGTGATGTTTTTGATGTCAAAGTTCAGCCCATTCTTAGGTCAGGTTTAGGTTTACTATATTTTAGATTTAGCTTTATTTTTTATTTAGTTAGTTTAGGCAGGGTTTAGGGGTAGGTTTAGAGAGGATTAGGGTTTAGGAGGTTTAGGTTTTAGGTTTAAGGTTTTGGGTTTAAGATTTTAGGGTTTAAAGTTTTAGTGTTGGAGGGCAGAGTTTAGGGAGGTTTAAGGAGTCAGATTTAGTTATCAATCTTAGGAGAGTGGGGATTTGGGATTTAGAATGGAGTTTAGGTCAGGAGGGCCTGGGAGGTTTAGTAAAGGTTTAGGTGGGGAGTTTATGGTTTGAGTTTAAGGAGATCAGATTTAGGGTTTAGTAGGGTAAGATTTATGATTTAGGATGCAGGTGGTTTAGGAGGGAGTTTAGGTCAGGTTGGGTGGTGGATGGTTTAGTTTAAGGTGTTTAGGAGGTTTGGAGTTAGTTTAAAGTTTAGGTTTGTTTGTTTAGGGTTTATTTGGTTTATTTTAGAGGTTAAGGTTTAAGATTTAGGGTTTAGGGTTTAAGGTTTAGTTTGGTTTATTTGGTTTTATTGGGGTTTTGGGTCAGGTTGAGGGTTTGAGTTTAGGTTTATTTTAGGGAGGATTTAGGGTTTAGGTTTTGTTTTAGGGTTTATGGTTTAGGTTTATGCATTTTATTTATTTATTTATTTCTTAAATTAAGTAAGCCGATAGGTTTAGGTTTACTTAGTTTATTTTTTATTTAGTTTTGTGAATTTTATTTTTTATATTTATTTAGGTTTATATTTATTTTTATTTAGTTTAATTTATTTATTTAGTTTATTTTTTTTATGTTATTTTTTGTTTAGGTTTTATTTTTTATTTGTAGGTTTAGGTTTCAATTTTTATTTTATTTTTTTAGGTATAGGTTTTAGGTTTTTAATTTAAGTTTATTTTTAAGTTTTGGTTTTTTAGTTTAGGTTTAGTTTAGGTTACTTTAGTTTAAGTTTATATTATTTTATTTAGTTTAGGTTTAGTTTAATTTATTTTAGGTTTAGGTTTAAGTTTTATTTATTTTAGTTTTTTATTTTAGTTTCTATTTATTTTATTTTGTTTATTTATTTTATTTATTTATTTTTATTTTAGGTTTAGGTGATTTTTTTAGTTTATGGTTTATGTTTTATTTTATGTATTTTAGGATTATTTTTAAGTTTAAGTTTTATTTAGTTTTATTTGATTTTATTTTAGGTTTATTTTATTTTTATTTTAGGTTTAGTTTTATTTTATTTAGTTTTTTTTTATTTTTTAGGTTTATTTTATTTTATTTAGTGTTTATTTTTTAGGTTTAGGATTAAGTTTAGGTTTTATTTTATTTTATTTTTATAGGTTTAGGTTTTTATTTATTTATTTTATGTTATTTAGTTTATTTATTTTTTAATTTAAGGATTTAGGCTTTAGTTATGGTTTAAGGATGGGTTTGGGGTAGTTTAGGGTTTAGGAGGGTTTAGTGTCAGGTTTAAGATTTAGTGTTTTAAGTTTTAGGGTTCATGGTTTAGGTTTTGTTTTATTTAGTATAGGTTTAGAGTTTAAGGGTTTACTATTTATGGTTTTAGGGTTTAGGATTTTAGTTTTAGATTTAGGGTTTAGTTTAGGTATTAGTGGTTTAGTGGGTTTAGGGTTTAGGTTAGTTTAGTGGTTTAGTAGGGGTTTTAGTAGTTTAGGGTTTTGGGTTTAGGGTTTAGGGTTTAGGGGGAATCCACATGTTCTAAAATCTAAAAGGAGAGAAATTTTTTAATCTATTGGAATTATTTTTAATAGAAACCAAAGAGGAGCATGAACAAACAAGGTTCTGCTTAAATGATCTATAAAAGTAATAGGCTATTGAGTAATCCAATGAGTATTAAAAAGGAGCTTATCCAACCTTTGCCAAAGTCTAGTGTTTTGCCAAGTTTAATTAGAACCCTTAAAACCAATATTATTCAAATTACAATCAAGGATCATATACTTCCATGGAATGAATATTAGAAGAGAACAAAATAATGTTGAAATCACCACCAACAAACCAAGGTTTGCTGACAGAGGTGGCAAAAATTAGTCAAGTTATCCCAAAGAAGATTTCTACCATATCTATTACAAGATGCATAAATAAAAGAACCCAAAACACAATAACCACCATAAGAGATTTGAGCATTGACAAGTTGATTAAAATCATCAAGAATAGAAAGCCTATAAAGTTATTTCAAAACACCAAACCTTACTACTAACATTAGAAAAAAATTTATTGAAATCGATCATTCTAGTAACATGGTAAATTTTATTAGCATGAATAAGTGGTTCAAGAATAATAAGTAAGGAAATATTATGGATACAATAAAGATTTCTAATAATGTTATGAATAGAGAGGGAACCAATCCCTCTAACATTCAAAACTAAAAAATTAAACATAAAAAATAGAAAAAGGGGGAGGGGAGACTAAAAGTTAATTGAGAGAAGATAGAGAGGTCTCAGCAACTATAGTGTTTCTTAGTAATTTGGGAAGAAAACTTTTAACAATTTTTTTTTCGAATATAAAGTTTGGAAGCATTTTCTTTGCCCTTTGAATCATCATTCAAAAAGGATTTAACAACATTTAGTCACAAATTTAGGAGAAATATCCTAATGAGAAGTGAATTCTCTTTCTTCCAAGACACTAGAATTTATTAAAGACAAATGAGCTTCAGGAATTACAAGGGAGGGAGAAGAAACTGATTTATTAAGAGGGAAAGTGGGAACACCAAACCCTTCTTCATCATTAGCCAGATTATTAGGTAAAAGCAAATCTTTTTGAGAAGCTAAATCATCTTGAATTTGGAATATGGAATCAGGTTTATCAACTTGATTATCATGAGGTATTAAAGCCATATTCACCATTAATTAGAATTATGCATAGTTTTAAATTCCTCATTTATGTTCTCCATTAAAGCTTCATTATTATCTATCAAAGCCAGTAAGGATGCAAGGATTAAACTAGAGAAACAAAATCCTCATTTAAAAGTTTAGAAAAGCTATTATTATTCACATTAGAAGCCTTCAGTTGCATAGAAGAAGTAAGAGGTAAAACAGCCTTATTAGGAACATTCAAAGAATCCTTTTTTCCAATGTAGTTTTTTTTTTATTTAACAGTGGTCGGCGTAGGGTTAGGAACATAAGTTTCCTTAATAGGGATTTTCCTTTTTAGGTGAGGATGAAGAATGAAATATTCAGAATTATCGTGCCCGTGGATTTTGCAGTGAGAACAAAAGACATGGAAATTTTCAAATTCAATTCTTTGCATGTGACCGTAATTTTTAGATCCCAACTAAATTTTCTTTGGGGGGTTTCTTTGTAATGTCTAATTCAAGAAGGATTCTAGCCACTGAAGGATGAGATTTCATAGTCGTTGCCATATCAATTTACAATGAACAACCAAATAAAGCACTCACAATAAAAGGAATTGATGGTCAATGAAATGGATTTTCATATTGGGGAGAGAAAACCAAACTAAAATGATTGGGAATTAGGGTTTAGGGTTTAGGGTTTAGTGTTAGGGTTTTAGGTTTAGGGTTAAGGCTTTAGGGTTTAGGATTTTTTGGTTTAGGGTTTAGTATTTAGCGTTAGTTTAAGGCTTAGAGTTAAATTAGGGTTTAGGGTTTTAAGTTTAGGTTTACCATTTGTTTAGGTTTAGGATTTTATAAGGTTTTAAGGTTTGGGGTTTAGGTTTAAAGTTTAGGGTTTAGGTTTTGGGTTTTAGGGTTGTGGTTTAGGGTTTAGGTTTTAGCATTTGGGTTTAGGGTTTAGGTTTAGGATAGAGGTTTAGTAGATTTGGTTTTTAAGTTTAGGGTTTAGGGTTTAGATTTGGGATTTAGGGTTTATGGTTTTTAGGGTTTAGGGTTTGGGGTTTTTAGGTTTATGGTTTAAGTTTTTTTTCTTTTTCTTTTTAAAATTAAGTAAATAGGTAGGTTTTTATTTTTTCATTTATTTTAGTTTATTTTATTTTTAATTTTTATTTAGGTTTATTTTTATTTTTATTTAGATTTGTTTATTTATTTGTGGTTTATTTATTTTGTTTAGGTTTTTTTTTATTTTAGTTTATTTTTTTAAGTTTAGGTTTAGATTTATTTTTTTTTATTTTAGTTTTATTTTCATTTTTTAGATTTTATTTTTATTTTAGATTTAGGTTAGTTTTATTTTAATTTTAAAGTTTATTTTATTTTAATTATAGGTCTATTTTCATTTATTTTGTTTTTATTTTAAGTTTATCTTTAGTTTGGTTTGGTTTTATTTATTTTATTTTAGTTTGGTATTTATTTTTTTTTATTATTTTAGGTTTAAGTTTAGGTTTTTTAGGTTTAGTTTGTTTTTTTAATTTTATTTTATTTTATTTTAGGTTTTATTTATTTTATTTTTTAGGTTTTAGCTTTGGTTTAGGTTTTAGGTTTTAGGGTTTAGGGTTTAGGATTTAGGGTTTAGGATTTGGGGTTTAGTTTTAGGTTTAGGTTTAGGTTTGTGATTTAGGGTTTAGGTTTGGGTTTATTTTTTTGTGGTTTAGGATTTAGGGTTTTTAGGGTTTTTTGGGTTTAGGGTTTTTAGTTGTTTAGGGTTTATAGTTTAGGGTTTAGAGTTTGGTTTTAGGTTAATGGTTTATATTTTTATTTTTTAGGTTTAGGGTTTATGGTTTTTTTTAACAGAGAATAAATTCATATTCAACATTTCATCTTTTTGATTTCATCAACCAAGTACCAAGTTTTCTAAGACATATGACATAAATAAAAAAATGAGCACACATAGAGCAAATGAGAACTCTAGATAACTAGATTGTCTCTTGGAAAAAACATAGTTCCATAGTAGACGGATTGGCCATTCTTTAGTTTTTTAATTTCCATCAGAACCACCTCTTAAGTAGGGGGATCCGCCATCATATCAATCTCTCCCTCCACCACCACCATGGTTGTAACCTCGCCGCTCCTCTGGCCTCCATAACAGCCACCTCCATATCCACCAGCACCTCTAGATCCCTAACCACCACTTGCGATAATGCCGCCGCTTCACCTCCAATGCTGATCTAGATTGAGCTTGATGATGTTCTTGCTATCAAGGTTCTCCCATTCTTAGGGTTTAGGATTTAGGTTTATTAGCTTTTAGGTTTATGTTTATTTTTTATTTTTTAAGCATTTTGTGTTTATGTT
>JAKCPB010000280.1:0-144049 GCA_021442155.1 Cymbidium sinense | reverse complement strand
AACTCCTATACTATAAACTCCTAATCATAAACTCTAAATCTAAAACTTAAACTTAAACTCGAACTCGAACCTAAAACCTTTAAACACTAAAACTCTAACCTAAACCTTAAACCCTAAACTCTAACCTAAACCCTAAACTCCTAAAAACTTAAATCCTAAACTCCTAAACCTTAAACCCTACACCTAAACCCTAAACCCTAAACCCCAAACACTAAAACTAAACTTAAAGTAACTAAATATATTTAAAAATAAACTTAAACCCTAAAACCAAATAAATTGAAACCTAAACCTAAGTTCTTAGTAAGCGTGAGTCATCAGCTCGCATTGACTATGTCCTCTTGTACACGCCAAACCCACTCACCAGCCTTCACCTCATGCTCGTGATTTTCCTCTTTTCTCTCATTTTTTTGGTTTTGTTATGCTCATATGATTCTCACCGGATTCCTTCTAATTGATGGTCGCCACTTTCGCTTTTGTTTTAGAGTGATGATGTGGTTTTATCATCTTCCCGATGATTCCATGGGGAAATCCAATGGATCCTAATAGGCATCACTATTTTGGCTTGGCTACTTTGAAATCATTCAAATACATCCTTACTAAGGATAGCTATTCGTGAGTCCCTCGAACTTATTTTGACTTTAAGGCATGTCTGATTATGTGCACGATCTATTGGAAAAGCTTGCTAAGCCATTTGAATTCACTTTGGTTGGAAAGTTTACTCTTCATTTCATAGGTAAAAAACATTCGCTCTTTATTTCATAGTCTAAAACTTTCGTGCTTTTATGATGGTTTAAAATATCCTCACATTTTGAATCATTTAACAAATGATTTGGATTACTCATGTGTTTTGCTCATCATTCTTATTTTGTTTTCAATTTCCAAATGAGGTTGCTAAATGGACTCCACTATTTGATATTAGGGAAGAATCCCCAATCATTTTGGTTTGATTTCTCTCCTATATAATTCATTTCATTAATCATCAATTCCTTTTATTATGGGTGCTTTATTTGGTCAGCCATTGTAAATTGATCAGAAATACAAAATCTGACCTTCGCTAGAATCCTTTTGAATTGGACATTACCAAGAAACACCCCAAAGAAATCTGGTTGATCTAAAAATTATGGTTATATGTAGAAAGTTGATTTTAAAAATTTCCTTGTCTTTGTTCACATTGTAAAATCCACGCATGATAATTCTAAATGTTTCTGCATCCTCACCTAAAAAAAGAAAATTTTATTAAGGAAACTATTATTCCTAACCCTAGATCGACCACAAATAAATATCAAAAATTTAATTTAGAAAAAAAGGATTCATTGAATGTTCCTAATAAGGCTATTTTACCTCTTATTTCTTCTATCCAATTGAAGGTTTCTAATGTGGAAAATAATAATTTCTCTAAACTTTGGATGATGATTCTTTTTTCTAAGTCAATCCTCACATCCTTATCGTTTTGATTGATAAAATGATGCTTTAATTGAAAATATTAATGAGGATATCAATGTTATGCATCATTCAAATTCAATGGAGAATATGGTTTTGGTTTCTCATGATATTCAGCTTGATAAATTTGACTTTACTTTAGTTCAGGATGATTTAAATTCTCAAAAAGATTTGGTTTTGTCAAATAATTTGTATTGAAGAAGAAGGGCATGTTCACACTTGCCTTCTTAATAAATTTGTTTCTCTTTGCTATACCCAATGCTCATTTTCCTTTAATAAATTTTAATAACTTGGAAGAAGGAGAACTCACTTCTATAAGAGACTTCCCTAAATCTATGACTAATGTTGCTAAATCCTTCATGAATGATGATTCTATGGGAAAAGGAAATGGTTTCCAACTTATCATGCTAAAAAAAATGTTAAAAACATCCCTCCAAATTGTCCAAAACACTAGATCTACTATGAACTCCCTCTCCTCTCTTAATTTTTTCTTAACCCTTTTTATTTCCTTATGTTTTTTTTGGAATGTTAGAGGGATCTATACCTCTATTCATAACCATATTAGAAACCTTTATCATATTCATTATATTTACTTATTATTTTGGAGCCTCTTATTCATGCAAACAAATTAACCATGTTGTAATGATCGTTTCAATAAATTTTTCTAATGTTAGTAATAAAATTTGGTGTTTTGGAATAATTTTGTGGAGGTTTCTATTCTTGATGATTTTCAACAAGTTGTCAATGCTCAAATATCTTATGGTGACTATTGTGTTTTGGGCTCTTTTGTCTATGCATCTTGTAAGATATGGTAGAAATTTTCTTTGGGAAAATTTGAGGAATTTTGCTACCTCTCAATAAACCTTGGTTTGTTCATGGGGATTTCAACACTATTTTATTCTCTTCAAATGAAGTGGTTGCTCTCCTAATATTCATTCCATGGAAGAATTTTCCAATATGATTCTTGATTGCAATTTGATTAATATTGGCTTTAAGGGTTCAAATTTTACTTGGTAAAACTCTAGCAAAGGTTGGACATTCTTTAATACTCATTGGATTACTTAATGGCGATTACTTTGATCATTTAAGCGTAACCTTATCGATCATGATCCTCTTTTGGTTTCTATTAAAGATAACTCTAATAGATTAAAAAATTTCTCTCATTTTATTTCAAAACATGTCGATTCAACATATTGATTTCTTTAATGTTGTAACAAAATGGAAAGCTCCCTTACATCCCGACAATTCAATTATGGGGATGAATAAATTTTGGTTTAAGCTTAAAAGACATAAACAAAATCTAGGTTTGTGGAATAAGCATTGTGTTTAAAAACCTTTTTGCTAATATCAAATAAATGAAAATTTTGGTTTGTGATCTTGAAATCTCTATTATGTTTGATCCTACTAAGATTAAGGACTTGACTGAGGTGAAAGATAAACTTGCTAATTTTCAAAATATGAAAGAGACTTATTAGCACTAAAAAAGCTAGCAAACATATTATGATGGTGAAAAATACTAGATATTTCCATGCTTTAGTTAATAAAAAAGAGAGCTTTAAATAATATTCAAAAAAATTAAAGATGATAATGGAGAATGGATTACAAAGAATAATGATATTAAGGATTGACCATTATTACTTTAGAAATATGCTTAATAAGAGTTGCTCTTATGAAGCTATTTCTAAATCACACTTGATTCCTTCTATTATAACCAATAATGATAATGAATTGCTTACTATTGTACTTAATGAAGAGGAAATTTTTAAAGTTCTTAATAGCATGAACATAGATTCTGTTGCTGGTCCAGAGGGTTTCACCACCCAATTTTTTAAAAATGCTGGTCTATTGTTAAAAATGATTTGGTTGAGGCTGTGGTTGATTTGTTTTAATGGTAATCCTTTTCCTACATATTTTTCTAGCACTTTTATTGTTCTCATACCTAAGAAAGATAATCCGCACTATTGGAGATTTTAGACCTATTAGTCTTTGCACCTTCTTCAATAAGATTTCCAAAATTCTAACCAAGTGCCCTTTACTTCATAAGATTATCTCTCAAAACCAAACTAGTTTTGTTAGAGGTAGATCTATTTCTGATAATATTCTTCTTGCGCACCAATTAATTCATGATTTAAATGCGAAGACAAGATGTTGCAACATTTTGTTCAAATTATATATTACCAAAGCTTTTGATAATATCTCTGGGATTTCCTTATCCATATTCTAATTTATTTAGGTTTTCATAAATTTATTTTTCTTATTAAAATTGTGTTAATAATGCTTGGTTTTCTATTTTTCTTAATGGGGAAGCCTTGGGCTTCTTTCCTTCTTCCCATGGCCTAAGACTAGAGGATCCTCTATTTCCTTCCTTATTTATTATTATTGTTGAGTACTTATCTAAGAGCATCAATGATCTATTCTTAAACAATCCTAGTATGTATTACAAAACTCTTGGTGGTCTTTATTTCATTTAAGCTTTGTAGATGATTTCATTATTTTCTTGCAATGCTTTCATCATATCAAGAATCTCAAGATTTTTAAAATAAATTTGGTAGAGAAAGTAGTCTATCTATCAATGATAACAAAAGCTATTTTATTACTTTTTTCAAGCATCTCCAATAATAAAATTAATCAAATCCTATCACTAATCACTAAACATCAACACCTTCCTCTTAAGTATTTGAGTGCTCTTTTTTAAAGGTCAAAATGATCCCATCTTTTGATGAGTTAATTCAAAGAATTTTAAATAAAATTTATTTGGGAAATTCATTTACTTTCCTTTGGTGTTCACTCACTATTCTTAAAAGCACTCAATTCAATGCCTCTTTATTTGATTCAAACTATTATCCCCACTGCTACTCTTATCGAATTGATCCCTTGCTTAATTTTTTTTTTGTGATCCAATAATTCTACCAAAAGGATGCATTGACTTCTTGGCATAAATGTTGTGGTCCCTTGGGTGAAGGTGGTCTAGTTGCAAAACTAATTGTGAAGCTATTACCGCCTTCTCTCATAAGCTCGTGAAATTTTAGAAAGAATGATAGCCTTTGGGCTAATTTTATGATGAAAAATATTTCCAAGGTAAACACCCTCTTATAGTGCTTATAAAGTTGGTGACTCTCCAATTTGGAAAAGGTTTTGCTCCATTAAATGGCTTTTGAACCCTTAATATCTTGGGGTATTCATTCTCTTCTTCTTTTAGCAAGATAATTGGATTGGCAATGGCTCTATTGACTTTTTATCTACCCACTCTACTAAGCTATCAAAGTTAACTCTATAATAACACTTGGAATGAACAAAATTGAGAATTATATCCCTATTCCTCTTTTAGATAACTTTAGAAATATCTCTATTTTCTCTAACAAACCTGACCAAATTCTGTTTAAGCTTTCTCACAATGGTGATTTTGTTCTTAAAGAGGTTTTTACTTTTATTAGATAAGCAAAACTCCTCTAATATTTTCATTAAACTTTGGAGCAATATCATTCCCATTTCTTATTTAGTTTTAGCTTGGAGGATTTTGAATAACTTAATTGTGGACTCTTTGCCGAATAAAGGGTTTTATTTGCCTTCAAAGTGCTATTGTTGCTTTCATATTGAAAATGTTAATCATGTTTTGTCAATGGTGCTATTGTTTCTAAATTATGGTTATGGTGTGATGATTTATTTAATGCCAACTACTTTCATGGCTCTCTTCCATATATCAACTTTGAAGCCTATTTCCAAAAAAATTATGAAGGTCATATCAAAGTTCTACTATTACCCTTATTTGGTTCATCTAGATGGACAAAAATGATGCTAAATATTGGTATTCTATGAGCCTTAAAAGGATCCTAGAACCAAAGAAAAATTCATGCTCTATTTAATGCCAATCTTATTAGTAACATTCATTTTAGAGGCTATAAATTTGTGGCTAAAAATTGTCATTGCCAAATGTTGACTCTTATAAAAGAGTTAGGATTATCCATTAGATCAAACCTAAAGAAAATTTAATTAAACTAAATACTGATGGTTCTATTGCTTCCAATAAATATGGTTGTATCGGTATTCTTAGAGATTCTAAAGGTACTATCATTTGTCCTTTTGTATATCCTCTCAAAGCCTGCTTTATTATCTATGCTGAGTTTATGCCTCAATAAAGCTATTGAAATTTGTTTGAATAAAGGTTTCTTCTAACATTGGATTGTTGATGTGCTTCTTGACATGCTAAACTCTAAGGAATAAAAAATGCTGATTTATTTTATCTTCTCAATCATACTAAAAATATTCTTTTTGAAGTTTATTATAAAATTTCTCATATCCTTTGTGAAGGTAATGCTTGTGTTGATTTCTTGGCTACTTTAGGTGCCAACTTAACTGATTTCACTTTAATTGACAATCAAAATTTGCCTAAACTATTAAGGGGTTTGGTCAATCTAGATAACACCGATTACCTTATCTCATTATAATTTTCTTGGCTTATTAGTTGGTTTTGATGAGCCATTGCTTTTGGTTCCCTTTGTTAAACCCTCTTGGCCATTTGCTTATTTTCACTTTGTGTTCTGTTGTTTTATTTTGAGCTCTTTTTGGGTTGGCCTAGTGGTTGCTACCGATGGTTCCTATTTTCCTGTTGTTTTGGTTTTTCATCCTAGTAGTTGTTTGCAGTGATTATTATTGCTTGGTTGTTGGTGACCTTCATTTCGATGGTGGCTTTGCCTACTATTTTGTATGGGGCCATATATTTCTGCTAGTGGCTTCCTTAACTGAGTTGGATTTTTTTTACCATGGTGTTTTACTGGTGGGTCGGTTGGTCGCTAGTTTGGTTATTGGTTATGTTTCTCCGCTCACTGGTGATCGAGGGCTATTGGTGGTCTAATTTTGGATTGATTTGGCAAGGTGGAGGTTATTTGTTGATTATTTCTTCTTTGTTGATTGGGTTTTGATGTTTGGTTTGGTTTCTTTTGGTTATGGTTTGCCTCTTCTAATGGTCTTCCTCTTGCTTGTTGTTGTTATTTTGTTGGTGGTTGATGGCTATTTAGTGGCTTTTTTTTTGGGATCCGTGACATGGTTTGGTGTATTGGTGCCAAACTTGGTATGATTATGATCTTGCACTCATTGATATTTCTCCTCCTTTTTGCTTGTGGGTGTTCCTCTTGTATTGCAACTACTCGATGGATGGCTTTTAGTTTGTCTTACTATCTTGCTTAATTTTGGGCTACTATTTACCTCATGAGAATTTTGTGGTTTTGGTTGGATTTCATGGATGTTGTTGTTTTCTACCCTTTTCTTGGGTTGTTGTTTGGCATGATGGATGTTATTGGTCTTTCACGATTTGGATTTTGTTGGTGGTTGACTAGGAGGCTGGTTATTGGGTTATTTATTGGCTGGGTGGTTGGATGGATTTTTTTGGCCTTTCTTTCTAGCTTATTGGTGACATGCTTGGCCTACTATGGTTCTCCTCTCCGCTTCCTTCTTTGGTTTGTGTGACCTTATTGCCTTTTATTTGCTAGTGGAGGATATGAGCTCTTGTGTTTTTTCTTTTGGTCTTGGTTTTTTTGTGTTGTTAAGGTCATGATGATTTCCCTTTGATGTTGTTCTTCTTTGGTGGTGTTCCTACTATCACGCTATCCCCGATGGTTGGTTGATTTTACTTATTTTTGTTTTGGCTTTTGGTTGGCTATTATGTCGCTTCTTGAGGAGTTTTTCCTTGGATGATGATGGACTTGGGATGATGGGCTACTAGAGGTAGGGCAATGATGGCCTTGATGTTTCCCTCTATCTTCTTTTGTCGGTAGCACTATATGTAATTATAACCCTTCATAAGTTTGGATGCTTACATATGTTGCTCCTTGAGATGATTATAACTAAGCGAGCCTTTTTTTACTTTGCTCTTTCTTGCTCATACTTTTATGCTTGCTTAATTTTATTTGATCCTTTCATTAGTATGATTTCTTTATAAGTTGGGAGAATCTTGTGGATCGGTATCAAAAGGACCTGGATGTTTGCTATACATGGATATGTTGTTGTTGATTTTGTTTTGCTTTTTCTTTTTTCCTTATATTATTGTAATAGTTAGGGAGTTTATCTCCTTAGGACTTATTATGGCTCTTTGAGCATTAGTTTAGAGATTTACTCCAACAAAGGACTTTGTACTTTTTCTTTGTGGTAATATAATTCCCCAAATTTCTTTTAAAATCAAACCCTAAGAATAGTAACCTTGATGGAGAACATCACCACAACCGTGCTCAATCTAGATCTAATGGAGGTGAAGGCGAGCTTATCGCAATGGTGGGGATCCGGGAGGTGTGGAAATGGAGGTGGTGGGAGCAGGGCTATGGAGGCGAGAGGAATGAGGTTATAGCCGGTGGCGAAGGGAGATCCGGATATGATGGTAGATCCCCACTGAAGAGGCCGTGGTGGTTTGCTAGAGAAACTAAAGAATGGCCACCGATCTCACGCTTATGGAACTGTCTATAAAGAGACAAGTTATCTAGGGTTTTGATTTGCTCTATGCGTGCTCATTTTTTATCTATGTCATCACTTGTGTCTTAAAAAAAATTTGGTGTGTTACTTTTGAAATAAAAGAAGAAATGTTGATATGAATTTCTTAGAAAAAAAAAATCAAAACCTAAACCTAACTAAAACCCTAAACTAAAACCCTAAACCCTAAACCTAAACCTAACCTAAAACCATAAACCTAAACCATACCCTAAAACCTAAACTTAAACCTAAACCTTAAACCTTAAACCCTAAAACCTAAACCTAAACTAAATCATAAACTATAAACCACTTAAACCCTAAACTAAAACTAAACTAAACTAAACTTAAATTAAACCTAAACTAACCAACCCTAAACCTAAACCCTAAACCCTAAACTAAAACCTAAACTAAACTAAACTAACCTTAAACCAAAACTAAACCTAACCCTAAACCTAAAACCTAAACCTAATCTAAAATAAAATTAAACCTAAATCTAAACACTAAACTAAACAAACCTAAACCCTAAACCCTAAACCCTAAACTAAACCTAAACCCTAAAACCCTAAATCATCTAAACCTAAACCCTAAACCTAAAACCTAAAAAAAACCTAAACCTAAACTAAATAAAATAAAAAAAATAAATAAAAACCTAAACCAAAATAAAATATAATAATAAAAGAAAAGGAATACATAAACTAAAACCTAAACCTAAACCTAAAAATAAAAAAAATAAACTAATAAAAATAATCTAAAATAAAAGAAATAAAAACCTAAATCTAAACTAAAAAATAAAATAAACCAACGAATAAAAACCTAAATAAAATAAAAACTAATTGTAAAGTAAAAAATAAAATAAACCTAAAATAAAATTTAAAAAATCTAAATAAAAACCTAAACCTAAAAAATAAACCTTAAAATAAAACCTAAACTTAAACTAAAAAAAACCTAAACCTAAAATTAAATAAAAAACAAAATAAAATAAACATAAACATAAACTAAAATAGATAAAACCTAAACCTAATCCTAAAATAAAGTAAACATAAACCTAAACCTAAACTAAATAAAATAAGATAAACTAAAAATAAACTAAACCTAAACTAAAAATAAATCCTAAAAATAAACCTAAAATAAAACATAAACCTAAACAAAATAAATAAATAAAAAATAAAAACCTAAAAAATAATAAAACCTAAACAAAACATAAAATAAAATAAACTAACTAAATTTAAACCTAAAATAAAAATAAAAACCTAAGATAAAATAAATAAACTAAAAATAAACTAAACTAAATAAAAAAAAAATAAACCTAAATAAAAATAAAATAAAACTAAAATAAATAAAATAAACTAAATAAACTAAATAAAATGGTTAAATTTAAAAAACCATAAATCCAAAATCCTAAACCCTAAACTCAAAACCCTAAACCCTAAACCTAACCCTAAACCCTAAACCCTAAACCCTAAACCCTCAACCCTAAAACCCTAAACCTAAATCCCAAACCCTAAATTTAAACCCTAAACTAAACTAAATAAATTAAAAAATAAACAAAAAATAAAATAATAAACTTAAACCTAAACCTAAACTCTAATAATAAACTTTGAATGTGAACATCATCACAACTAGGCAATTTAGATCAAAAGTAGGTGAAGGCGAGGGTAGCTTGTGATGGGGATCCGGAGGTGTGGTGTATGGAGGTGGTGAGAAGTGGTGGTTATGGAGGTGGGAGGAGTGACGAGGTTACAGGTGGTGGTGGCGGAGAGAGATCGGGATATATGATCCCGCCACTTGAGAGGTCGGTTCAATGGGAACTAGAGAAATTGAAGAACCCATCCGACTTGCTATGGAATTGTGTCTTATAAGAGATGGTTCTTTATCTAGGTTTTTTATTTTCTATGCATGCTCATTTTGATCTATGTCATCGTTTGTGTCTAAAAACTTGGTGCACTTGGATGAAATTGAAAAGAAGAAATGTTGAATCTAAATTTGTTCTTAAAAACAATAAAACCTAAACTAAACTAAAACCTAAAACTAAACCTAAACCTAAAATTAAACCCTAAACCTAAACCTAAACCCTAAACCATAAAACCTAAACACTAAACTCTAAACCCTAAAACCCTAAACCTAAACCTAAAAATCCTAAACCTAAACCTAAACCTAAACTAAACTAAACCCTAAACAAACCCTAAACCTAAACTAACCCTAAACCCTAAAACCTAAACTAAACCCTAAACCCTAAACCTAAAATCCCTAAACTTATCTATAAATAAATAAATAAATAAAATTGTAACTCTAGACCTAAACCCTAAACCCTAAACACTAAATCCTAAACCCTAAAACCTACAACCTTAAAACCTAAACCCTAAACTCTAAACTCTAAACCCTAAACTCTAAACCCTACACCCTAAACCCTAAACCCTAAAAACCTAAAAAAATAAACCTAAACTAAATAAAAACTAAAAATAAAATAAATAAAAAAACATAATCTTAAATAAAATAATAAAATACAATATAATAAATACATAAACTAAAACCTCAACCTAAACCTAAACCTAAAAATAAAATGAAATAAAAAATAAAAACCAAACTAAACTAAAATAAATTAAAACCTAAAACTAAACTAAAAATAAAATAAACTAAAAAATAAAACTTAAATAAAAGAAACCCAAACATAAAAAAAATAAAATAAAATAAAACTAAATAAAATATAAACTAAAATGTAAACTAAAATAAACCTAAAATAAATAAAATAAAGAAACTAAAATAAATAATAAATAAATAAACCTAAAATAAAATAAAAATAAACCTAAACCTAAACTAAATTAAACCAAGCTAAAATAAATAAAACATAAACCTAAACCAAAAAACTAAACTAAAATAAAATAAAATAAAAATAAACCTAAACCTAAACTAATAAAAAAAATGTAAAATAAAAACCTAAAATCTAAACCTAAAAAAAAAATAAAATAAAAACCTAAACCTAAACCTCAAAATAAAAAATAAAACCTAAATAAAAAAATAAAATAAAAAAAAATAATCATAAATTAAACCTAAACCTAAAAATAAACTAAAATAAATAAACCTAAATAAAATAAACTAAAATAAATAAAATAAACATTGAACCTAAATAAAAAAAATAAACTTAAATAAAAATTAAAATTAAAATAAACTAAAATAAATAAAAAATAAACTAAATAAACTAAATAAAACTTAACCTACCAATTTACTTAATTTTTTTATATATAAAAACACCCTAAACCCTAAACCTACAACCCTAAACATACAACCCTAAACCCAAAATCATAAACCCTGTAAAACCATAATCCCTAAAACCTAAACCCAAAACCCTAAACTAACACTAAACCCTAAACCTTAAACCTTAAACCCTAACCCTAACCTTAAACCCTAAACCATAAACCCTAAACCCTAAACCCTAAACCCTAAACCCTAAAACCTTAAACCCTAAACTCTAAATTAACCCTAAACTCTAAATCCTAAACTCTAAAAACCTTATACCCTAAAAACCATAAACCCTAAAGCCTAAACACTAAACCCTAAAACTTAAACTTTAAACCCTAACCCTAAACCCTAAAACCCTAAACCCTAAATCCTAAACCCTAAACCCTAAAATCCTAAAAACCTAAACCAAAACTAAATAAAACCTAAAAATAAAATAAATAAAACCTAAAATTAAAATAAAATAAACAAAATAAACCTAAACCTATAAAAATATAAAAATAAAATAAATTAAAGTAAAATAAAAACCTAAACTAAATTAAAAAAATAAAATAAACCTAAGAATAAAAAACCTAAAAAAAAATAAAAACAAAACTTAAAATAAAAATAAATAAATCTAAAATAGAATAAAAATAAATAAACCTAAAATAAAATAAAATAAAAATTAAATAAAAACTTAAACCTAAAAATAAACCTAAAAATAAAACTTAAACCCTAAACTAAAAAAAAAATAAAATAAAATAAAAATAAAATAAACCTAAACCTAAACCTATAAATAAAAAATAAAATAAAAGAATAAAAAAACCTAAACTAAAAATAAAACCTAAAATAAACCTAAAATAAAAGCCTAAACTTAACTAAAAAATAAAATAAAACCTAAATGTAACCAAAAATAAAAAAAAACCTAAACTAAAAAATAAAATAAAAATAAAACTCAACTAAAAAATAAACCTAAACCTAAACCTAAACCTAAAAAAATAAACTAAAATAAAAAACTTAGGCTAAAATAAATAAACCAAAAATAAATAAGCTAAACTAAATAAAAATAAAAAATAAACCTAATAAAAATAAATTAAAATAAAATAAATAAAAAATAAACTAAATATACTAAATAAACCAAAACCTACTAGTTTACTTAATTTTAAAAAAACCTTAAACTCTAAATCCTAAACCCTAAACCCTAAATCATAAACCCTAAACCTTAAACCTACAAGCCTAAACCCTAAGCCCTAAACCCTACAACCTAAAAATCCCAACCCCCTAAACCCTAAAAGAATAAACCCTGAAATCCTAAACCCTAAACCCTAAACCCTAAACCCTAAATCAAAAACCATAAATCCTAACCTTAAACCATAAACTCTAAACCCCAAACCCTAAAATTAAACCTAAAGTAACTAAATAACTTAAAAAAAACATAAACCCAAAAACCTAATAAACTTAAACCTAAACCCTAAACCCTAAAATAAAAACCATAAACCTGAACCTACATGAACATCACAACCAAGCTCTAAAGGGAGGCTGAGGCATTATCAAGTGGTGGAGGGATTTGATGGGGAGGTGGAGGAGGGTGGTGTCAAAGGTGATTACACGGGAGTAGTGGTGGGGATCCTGAGGTGTTGGTGGATATGCTTTCATTTTATATATGTCATCACTTGTGTAAGGTAAACTTGGTGATGAAATAAAAAGAAAAATGTTGAATTAAAAAACTAAAACCTAAACCCAAAACTAAAAACCCAAAACTAAAACCTAAAACTAACTAAACTAAAAACTAAACCCAAACCCTAAACCCTAAAACCCCAAAATCTAAACCTAAACCTAAACTAAACCTAAAACCTAAACCCTAAAACCTAAACCTAAACCCTAAACTCTAAACCTAAACCCTAAACCCTAAAACCTAAACCCTAAACCAAAACCCTAAACCTAAAACCTAAACCCTAAACACTAAACACAAAACCCAAAACCTAAACCCTAAACTATAAAAACTCTAAACTAACCTTAATAAACCTAAACAAGAAACCCTAAAAGCTAAAACCTAAACTTAAACTAAATAAAACCTAAAAGAAAATAAATAAATAAAACCTAAACTAAAATAAAATAATAAAATAAAATAAAATAAAATAAAAATAAACAAAAAAACCTTAAACCTAAAAATAAAATAAAATAAAAATAAAATAAAAAAAATAAAATAAAATAAAATAAAAATAAAAAATAAAATAAACCTATGAATAAAAACCAAAATAAAATAAAACTAAACTTAAAAAAAATAAATAAACCTAAAATAAAATAAAATAAAACTAAATAAAACATAAACCAAAAATAAACCTCAAAATAAAACCTGAAAAGAAATAATAAATAAAACCTAAACACTAAACAAAAAACCTAAACCTAAAATAAAACTAAAATAAATAAAAGTAAACAATCCTGAACCTAAGCTAAATTAAACTAAACTAAACAAAATAAAACCTAAACCTAAAATTAAAATAAATTAAACCTAAACACTAAACTAAATAAAATAAAATAAATAAAAAATAAACCTAAACCTAAACTAAAAAATAAAACATAGAAATATACCTAAAATAAAAACCTAAACCTAAAAAAAAATAAACCTAAACCTAAAAATAAAAAATAACATAAACCTAAAAATAAAAAATAAACTAAACTAAAAATAATAAACCTAAACCTAAACCTAAAAATAAACTAAAATAAATAAAGAAAACTAAATAAAAAATAAAATAAACCTAAAAAAGTAAAAATAAAATAAACTAAAATAAAAAAAATAATAAATAATAAACTAAACCTAAATTTTAATAAAAAAATCCTAAACCCTAAAACCTAAACCTAAACCTAAACCCTAAACCTAAACCCTAAACCCTAAACCTAAACAGAAACAACCTAAACTAATAACCACCTAAATCCTAAACCCTAAACTCTAAACCCTAAACCCTAAACCCTAAACTTAAACTAAACCCTAAACCCTAACCTAAACCTTAAACCTACCTAAACCTAAAACCCTAACACTAAACCCTAAACTAAACTTTAAACCAAAACCCTAAACCCTAAACCCTAAACCATAAACCCCAAAACTCTAAACTTAAAGCCTAAACCCTAAAGCCTAAACCCTAAACCCTAAACTAACCCTAAACCCTAAGTTAACCCTAAAGCTTGAAAACTAAATCCTAAACCCTAAACCTTAAACCCTAACCCTAAACCCTAAAAGCCTAAACCTTTAACCCTAAAGCCTAAAGCCTAACCCCTAATATGCTGAAAGCATAAACCTAAGCTAAATCAAACCTAAAAAGAAAATAAATATAAAAACCTAAACATAAATAAAATAAAATAAATTTAAAAAGCATAAACTAAAACTTAAACCTAAAAATAAAATAAAATAAAAAATAAAAATAAACTAAACTAAAATAAATGAAAACCTAAACTAAACTAAATAAAATAAACCTAAGAATAAAAAAACTAAATAAAATAAAAATAAAAAATAAAAAAATAAAATAAATAAAATAAAAATAAAACTTAATAAAATAAACTTAAAAGAAATAAAAAATAAAACCTAAACCCTAAACTAAAAAAACCAGAACTAAAAAAAAAAGATTAAACCTAAAATTAAAATAAAATAAACAAAATAAAATAAACTGTATCCAAAACTAAAATAAACTAAACAAAAATAAATGAAACCTAAACCTAAACTTAAAATAAACTAAACCTAAACCTAAACTAAAATAATAAAATAATCTAAAATAAACCTAAACCTAAACTAAAAATAAAACCTAAAAAATAAACCTAAAATAAAAAACCTAAAACCTAAACCTAAAAAAAATAAAATAAAAAACCTAAACCTAAAATATAAAATAAAACCTAATTTAATAAAATAAAAATATAACTCAACTAAAAATAAACCTAAATGTAAACCTAAACCTTAAAAATAAACTAAAATAATAAACTTAAAATAATTAAACTAAACTAATTAAAAATAAAAATTAGAGTAAACTAAAATAAATAAAAAATAAACAAACCTTAAGCTTTAAATCCTAAAACATAAAACTTAAATCCCAAACTTACAACCCCAAACCCTAAACCCTAAACCCCAAACCCTAAACATAAACCCAAGTAACTAAATAAATAAAAAAAAATAAACTTAAACCCTAAAACCTCTTAAACCCTAAGAATGGGCGATAATGAACATCACTATCAACTAGGCTAAGTCTAGATCGGTGGTGAGAGAGGTGGAGGTACTGGTGGTGGGGATCTGAGGCCGGGATATGGACATGGTGGTTGGAGTAGTGGTTGTTATGGAGGCAGGGGGAGCAGTGATCGGGCATATGGAGGTGCTGGTGATTATGCGATCTCATTTTTTTATCTATGATGTCACTTGAGTCATAGAAAACTTGGTGTGTTACTTGGTTGATGAAATCAAAATAAAGAAAGTTGAATCTTAATTTCTCTTTAAAAAAACCAAAACTAAAACCCTAAACTAAAACTGAGCCCTAAACCTAAAACCTAAACTCTAAACCCTAAACCCTAAACCCTCAAAGCCTTAAACCCTAAACCCTAAACATTAAACCCTAAACCCTAAAACTATAAACCCTAAACCCTAAACCCTAAACCCTATACCCTAAACCCCAAACCCTAAACCCTAAACCATAAACCCAATACTTATCCTAAACCATAAATCCTAAAAGAAACACCTAAACCTAAATTAATAAAACCTAAAACCTAAACAAAATAAAAAAAACATAAACTAAAACCTAAACCTAACCTAAAAAAAAATAAACTAAAAAAAATACCTAAACTTAAAAATAAACCTAAAATCAATAAAAATAAAACCTAAACCCTAAACTAAAAAAATTAAAAACAAACATAAACTAAAATAAATAAATAAATAAAACCTAAACCTACACTAAAAATTAAACTAAATAAAATAAAATAGACTAAAAATAAACCTAAACATAAACTAAAAATAAAACTTAAAATAAACCTAAAAAAAATCTAAAACCTTAACCTAAAAATAAAAAACCTAAACCTAAACCTAAAATAAAAAAATAAAACTTAAACCACAAAAATAAAATAAAAGTTAAACTAAACTAAAAAATAAACCTAAACCTAAACTAAAGCTAAAAAATAAACTAAAATAAAACCTAAACTAAAATAAATAAACCTAAAATAAATAAACTAAATTAAATAAAATAAAATAAACTTAAATAAAATAAAATAAAATAAACTAAAGTAATAAAAAAATTAACTAAATAAACATAAAATACTACTTAATTAAAAATAAAAAAAAAATAAAATAAAAATTAAAAGAAAACCCTAAACCCTAAAACTAACCCTAAACCCTAAACCTAAACCTAAAATAAACTAAACCCTAAATCCCAAACCCTAAACCCTAAACCTTAAACCCTAAAAAATAAAAAACCTAAACCTAAACTAAATAAAACCCAAAAATATAATAATTTAAAAACCTAAATTTAAATAAAATAAAATAAAATAAAACCTAAACTAAAACAAAACCTAAAAGAAATAAAATAAAACCTAAACCCTAAACTAAAAAAAACCTAAAACTAAAATAAACAAAATAAAATAAACTTGAAGCTAAACTAAAATTAATTAAACTAAAATAAATTAAACTAAAATAAATAAAACATAAACCTAAACCTAAAATTAAAACAAACTAAACCTAAACCCTAAACTAAATAAAATAAAATAAAGTGAAAATAAACCTAAACCTAAACTAAAAAATAAAAACCTAAAAATAAACCTAAAATATAAACCTAAAACCTAATCCTAAAACATAATAAAACCTAAAAAAATAAAATAAAACCTAAACCTAAAAAAATAAAATAAAAATAAAACTAAACTAAAATAATAAACCAAAACTTAAACCTAAAAATAAACTAAAATAAAGAACCTATGCTAAAATAAATAAACCTAAATTAAATAAACTAAATTAAATAAAAATAAAAAATAAACCTAAATAAAAATAAAAAATAAAATAAATTAAAATAAATAAAAAGTAAACTAAACAGAGCTAAAAGTACCTATTTACTTAATTTTTTTTAAAAAAAACCCTAAACACTAAACCCTAAACACTAAAACATAAATCCTGAACCCTAAACCCTAAACCTACAACACAAAACCCTTAACCCTAAACCCTAAACCCTAAATCGTAATCCTAATCCTTAAATCCTAAATGTTAAAAGAATAAACCCTAAAACCCTAAATCCTAAACCTTAAACCTAAATAAAACCCTAACCCTAAACTAAACCCTAAACCCTAAACCTAAACCTAAACTAGTAACTAAATTAAAAAAATAAACCTAAGTGAAAACCTAAAAACTAAACCTAAATCTAAACCCCAAGAATGGGTATAACCTTGATGGAAGGAACATCACCACAAATACCTAGATCAAGATGGAGGGAAGGTGGAGGCGGTTATCGAATGGTGGTGGGGGATCTAGTGGTGCTGGTGGTTATGGAGGCAGTGGTCAGAGCATTGGTGGTTATGGAGATGGGAGGAGCGATAGAGGTTACAGGCGTGGTGGTGATGGAAGGAGAGATCGGGGATATGATGATGGATCCTACCACTTGAGAGGTCATGGTGGTTCTGATGGGTACTGGAGAAACAAGAACAACTCGATACTTATGGATTGTTGTCTTTAAGATAGTGACTATTCTAATTATCTAGGTTTTGATTTGCTATGTATGCTCATTTTGATCTATGTCATCACTTATGTCTTAGAAACTTGTGTGTAGGTTGATGAAAAAAGAAGAAATGTTGAATCAATTTATTCTTTATTAAAAAACAAATAAAAAAAATAAAACCTAAAACAAAAACTAAAACCTAACCATAAACCTAAAACCTAAACAAACTCTAAATAAAATAAAAATAAATAAAAAATATAAAACCCTAAAACCTAAAACTAACCCTAAACCCTAAAACTAAAACCATAAACCTACAACACTAAACCTACAACCTAAACCTAAAACTAAATTAAATTAAACCAAACCTAAACCTAAAATAAACCTAAAAAACCCTAAACTATACCTATACCCTATACCCTATACCTTAAACATAAATCATAAACCCTAAAGTAAACTAAATAAACCTAAAACTTGTTTACTTTTTTAAAACCCAAATAAATCTAAACCCTAAACCTAAATTGAAAAATTAAACCTTAAACCCTAAAACTAACAAAAACCCTAAACTAATACTAAACTAACCTACAATGCTAAACCCAAAACCCAAAACCCTAAAAATCATAAAACCTAAACCCTAAGCCCTAAATCAAAAACCCTAACCCTAAACCCTAAACCTTATAATCATAAACACTAAAACCCTAAATCCTAAACCCTAAACCCTAAACCCTAAACACTAAACTCTAAATCACAAACCCTAAACCTAAACCCAAATTAACTAAATTAATTAAAAAATAAACCTAAACACTAAAACCTAATAAACCTAAATCTAAACCTAAACCCTAAGAATGTAAACCTTGTTAAGAACATCATCCAACTAGGTTAATCTAGATCTGTGGTAGGTAAAGGTGAGGCGAAGCTATCATGGTGGTGGGGATATGGAGGTGTGGTATAATGGAGGAGGAGATGGAGGTTAGCCCATGGTGGTGGCCGAGGGAGAGATCGGGATATGATGGTGGATCCTACTCAAGATGGTGGTTCTAATGGAACTAAAGAAATCAAGAACTCCATCAAGATGGAAGTTTTATAATAGGGTTCTAGTTATCTAGGGTTTTGATTTATTTTATGCATGCTCATTGATCTATGTCATCGCTATGTCTTAGAAAACTTGGTGTTACTTAGTTGTTGAAATCAAAAGAAGATAATGAATTTGTTTAAAATAAAACTAAAACCTAAACCCTAAACCAAAAACTTAAACCCTAAACCCTGAACCCTAAAAATAAAAATAAAAATAATAAAAAAACACTAACCCTAAATCCTAAACCCTAAACACTAAAACCTACAATCCTAAACCACGAACCCTAAATTCTAAACCCCAAACCTAACTAAAACCTAAACCCTAAAACCTAAAACCTAAACCTAAACAAAATAAACCCAAAAAATAAAAAATAAAACCTAAACCTAAAAATAATAAAATAAAAAATAAAAATAAACTAAAATAAACAAATAAAACCCTAAACTAAAAAATAAATAAACCTAAAATAAAAAAACATATATAAAAAGACTAAATGAAAAGTAAAATAAAATAATCATAAATAAAATAAAATAAAACTAAATAAAACCTAAACCAAAAAATAAAATAAATAAAAATATAACCTAAAACCAAAAGTAAAC
The DNA here is from genome assembly GCA_021442155.1 of Cymbidium sinense. Taxonomy (NCBI): domain Eukaryota; kingdom Viridiplantae; phylum Streptophyta; class Magnoliopsida; order Asparagales; family Orchidaceae; genus Cymbidium; species Cymbidium sinense. The sequence continues at coordinate 124,604 of JAKCPB010000280.1, read as the reverse complement.
AAAATAAAATAAACCTAAACCTAAACTAAAATAGACTAAACAAAAAAAAATAAACCTAAAAAACCTAAACCTAAAATAAAATAAAATTAAAATAAACCTAAACCTAAAAATAAAATAAAACCTAAAATAATAATCTAAAACCTAAACCAAAATAAAAATCTAAACCTAAAAAAAAAAAAAAAAAAAATAAAACATAAACCTAAAAAAGAAAATAAAATAAAACTAAACTAAAAAATAAAATAAACCTAAACATAAACCTAAAAAAACTAAAATAAAATAAATTAAAATAAACCTAAAAAATAAAATAAATTAAAATAAATAAAAAATAAACCTAAAAAACCTAAAACTAAATAAAATAAACTAAACTAAAATAAACCTAAACCTAAAATAAACTAAAAGAAAATTAAAATAAACCCTAAAAAAATAAATAAACCTAAACCCAAAACCTAAACATAAAACCTAAACCATAAATAAATAAATAAAAAAAAAACCTAAAAAAAAAAAAATAAAATAAACCTAAAAAAATAAAATCCTTAAAACCTAAAAAAAATACTAAAAATAAAATAAACCTAAAAAAAAATAAAATAAACTAAACCTAAAAAATAAATAAAAACCTAATATATATAAATCCTAAAAATAAAATAAAAAAAAAAAAAAAAATAAACTAAAATAAAGAATATAAAAAAAAAAAAATAAAACCTATAATAAAAAAAAAACCTTCTATCTCAAAAAAAACCCTTCATCCAAAAACTAATCAAAACCAAACTAAAACCCTAAACCCTATAACCCTAAAATACTAAAACTACTAACCTAACTAATAAACCCTAAAAAACAAACCCTACTAAACCCACTAAAAAAAACCAACCTAAAAAATAAAAAAAATAAAAAAAACAAAAAAAAACCTTAAAACCCAAAACCCAAAACCTAAAAAACAAAATCATAAACCCTAAAGCCAAAATCATAAACCCTAAAACACTAACAACCCTAAACCTTAAAGCTTAAACACTAAAACCTAAACCCTAAACCCTAACTCTAAAACCCTAAACCTTAAAACCCTAAACCCTAAACCATAAACCCTAAATCCTAAGCCCAAAAACCTAAACTCTAAATATCTAAAAACCTAAACCTAAAAAATAAACAAAATAAAACCTAAACTAAATAAACCTAAAATAAATAAACAAAACTAAATAAAATAAAAAATAAACCTAAATAATAATAAAGAAAATAAACTAAAATAAATAAAAAATAAACTAAGTAAACTAAATAAATTAAATAAACCTAAACCTATTGGTTTGCTTAATTTAAAAAAAAAAAACCCTAGACCTTAAATCCTAAACCCTAAACCCTAAACCCTGGACCCAAAAACTAACCATAAACCCTAAACCCTAAACCCTAAATGCATAAACCCTAAAACCCTAAACCTAAACCTTAATCCCTACACCTAAACCCTAAACCCTTAACCCTAAACCCTAAACCCTAAACCCTAAACACCAAACCCTAAATCTGAACATAAAGTAACTAAATAAATTAAAAAATAAACATAAACCCTAAACCTGATAAATCTAAACCTAAACAAAAATTTCTAGTGTGTCATCGCTTGTTGACTATGTCCTTGCCCTTTGAACACATCACCAAACCCACCCGCTACTCAAGCCCTCAGCCTCATGCTTTGGCAATTCCCCTTTTCCCCTCTCATTTTTGGCTTTCTGGCTACTACTTGATGGCTGTTTAGCATGATTCTCACTGGATTCCTTCTGGAATCAATGGTCATTGGACACTTTCATGTTTTACTTGGAGTGACGTTGTGGCTTGGCATCTTCCCAGATGATTCCATGGGGGACACTGACAGATCCAATGGATCCTACTAAGGCATCAACTACCTTGGCTTTGGCTTCAAAATCATTCAAAGACATCCTTTAGTAAGGATAGCTAGTGAGTCCTCAAACTTAGTTTGACTTCTTTCAAGGCATGCCTATGTGCTCGATTGTGGAAAAGCTTGCTAAGCCATTTGAATTCACTTTGATTGGAAAGTTTACTCTTCATAGGCCAATCTGGAAAACATTCATTTTCTTTCATATGAAATTTTGGGTGCTTTTATGATTGGTTTAATTGATCCTCAACACATTTTGATTCGTTAACAAATGATTTGGATTACTTTTTTGCTCATCGTTCTTATTTTGTTTTCAATTTCCAAATGAGGTTAAAATGGACTACTATTTGATATTAGGGAGGAATCCCAATCATTGTTTGGATTTCTCTCCCCAATATGCAAATACATTTCATTAATCATGAATTCATTTATGGATTCTTTATTTGGTCACCATGCAAATTGATCAGAACAACTATAAAAATCTCGACCTTCTCTTGAATCTTTATTGAATTGGACATTACCAAGAAACACCCCAAAGAAATCTAGTTCAGATCTTAAAATTATGTTTATATGCAGAGAGTTGATTTTAAGAATTTCTCTATATTTTATTCTCATTGTAAAATCCACGAGCATGATAATTTTGAATGTTTCATTCTGCATCCTCACCTAAAAAAAGAAAATTCATGTTAAGGAAACTATTATTCCTAACCCTCACCGTTAAATATCAAAAGTTAATTAAAAAAAAAAGGATTCATTGAATGTTCTAATAAGGCTATTTTTACCTCTTATTTCTTCTATGCAATTGAAGGTTTCTAATGTGGAATAATTTATCTAAACTTTTGAGATGATTCTTTTCCTCTAAGATCCTCATCCTTACCAATTTTGATTGATGAAAATGATGCTTTAATTGAAAATATTAATGAGGATATCAATGTTATGCATCATTAAAATTCAAGGGAGAATATGGCTTTGGTTTCTCATGATATTCAGTTTGAAAAACTTGACTTTACTTTAGTTCAGATGATTTAAATTCTCAAAAAGATTTGGTTTTGTTAAATAATATGGGTATTAAAGAAGTAGGGTTGGATGTTCACACTTGCCTTCATAATAAATCTTTGATCTCCCTCTATACCGATGCTCATTTTCCTTTAATAAATTCTAATAACTTGGAAGAAGGAGAACTCACTTCTATACAGAAGACTTCCATTAAATCTGTGACTAATGTTGCTAAATCCTTCACGGATGATGATTATATGGGAAAAGGAAATGGTTTTCAAACTTATCAAGCTAAAAAGAAAAAAATGTTAAAAACATCCCTCCCAAATTGTCTAAAACCACTAGATCTACTATGACATCCCTCTCCTCTCTTAATTAACCTTTTCTTAGCCCCTTTTTTATTTCCTTATGTTTAATTTTCTTATTTGGAATGATAGAGAGATCGATACCCTGTCTATTCGTAACCATATTAGAAACCTTTGTTGTAGTCATAATATTTCTTTACTTATTATTTTGGAGCCTCTTATTCATGCAAACAAAATTAACCATGTTGTTAGAATGATCGATTTCAAAATGTTTCTAATGTTAGTAGTAAAATTTGTTTTTTTGGAATAATTTTGTGGTTTCTATTCTTAATGATTTTCAACAAGTTGTCAATGCTCAAATATCTTATGGTGACTATTGTGTTTTGGGCTTTTTTGTCTATGCATCTTGTAATAGATATGTAGAAATCTTCTTGGGAAAATTTGAGGAATTTTACTACCTTTTCAATAAACCTTGGTTTGTTGGTGGGGATTTCAACACTATTTTATTCTCTCAATGAAGATGGTTTGCTCTCCTAATATTCATTCCATGGAAGAATTTTCCAATATGATCCTTGATTGCAATTTGATTGATATTGGCTTTAAGGGTTCAAATTTTACTTGGCAAAACTCTAGACTTTGGCAAAGGTTGGACCTTTTTACTCATTGGATTACAATGGCCTATTACTTTTGTCAATCAAGTAGAACCTTATCGGATCATGATCCTCTTTTTCTATTAAAGATAACTCTAATAGATTAAAAATATCTCTCATTTTAGATTTAACATATGGGTTTCAGCAAAATTAATTTCTTTAATGTTGTGGCTAACAATTGGAAAGCACCCTTACATCCCGACAATTGATTATGGGGATGAATAGATTTTGGTTTAAGCTTAAAAACTTAAATAAAATTGGGCAACATTGTTATTTTAAAACATTTTGCTAATATCAAAGAAATGGTTTGTGATCTTGAAGTCTCTATTATGTCTGATCCTACTAAGATTAAGGACTTGACCGAAAAGGTAAACTTGTTAATTTTCAAAATATGAAAGAGACTTATTAGCTAAAAGCTACTAGCAAACATATTGTATGGTGATAGAAATACTAGATATTTCCATGCTTTAGTTAATAAAAAGAGAGCTTTAAATAATATTCAAAAAATTAAAGATGACAATGGAGAATGGATTATGAAGAATAATAATATTAAGGATTTGACCATTAATTACTTTAAAATATGCTTAATAAGAGTCTTATGAAGATATTTCTAAATCACACTTAATTCCTTCTATTATAACTAATGATAATGATTTGTTTATTATTGTACCTAATGAAGAGGAAAATTTTAAAGTTCTTAATAGCATGAACATAGATTTGGTCGGAGGGTTTCACTACCAATTTTTCAAAATGGGTATATTATTAAAAATAATTTGGTTGAGGCTCAGATTGATTTTTTTTAATGGTAATCCTTTTCCTAGATATTTTCTAGCACTTCTATTGTTCTCATACCTAAGAAAGATATCAACTATTGGAGTGATTTTAGACCTATTCTTTGCACCTTCTTCAATAAGTTGATTTTCAAAATTCTAACTAACAAGCTCAATTTACTTCATAGGATTATCTCTAAACCAAACTAGTTTTGTTAGAGGTAGATCTATTTGATAATATTCTTGCTCACCAATTATTTCATGATTAGATGCTAAGATAGGTGCAACATTTTGTTCAAATTATATTACCAAAGCTTTTGGCAATATCTTGGGATTTCTTACCATATTCTAAATTTATTGGTTTTCTAATAAATTTATTTTTTCTTATTAATAATTGTATTAATAATGCTTGGTTTTCTATTTTGCTTAATGGGGAAGCATTGGGCTTCTTTCCTTCTTCCCATGGCCTAAGGGTAGAGGATCCTTTATTTCCATCCTTATTTATTATTATTGTTGAGTACTTATCTAAGAACATCAATGATCTATTCTTAAATAATCCTAGTATATTATAGAACTCTTGGTGGTCTTCCTGTTTCTCATTTAAGCTTTGTAGATGATTTCATTATTTTCTGCAATGCTTCTATTCATCATATCAAGAATCTCAAGATTTTTTTAAATAAATTTGGTAAAGAAAGTAGTCTATCTATCAATGATAAAAAAAGTTGTTTTATTACTTCTTCAAGCATCTCCAATAATAAAATTAATCAAATCTGCATATCACTAACTTTAAACATCAACACCTTCCTCTTAAGTACTTGAGTGCCTCTTTAAAGATCTAAAATGATCCCATCTTTTGGATGAGTTAATTCAAAAAATTTTAAATAAAATTTCTATTTGGGAATTTCATTTACTTTCCTGGTGAGGCTCACTATTCTTAAAGCACTCTTAATTCAATGCCTTATTATTTGATTCAAACTATTATCCCCACTAACGCTACTCTTATCAGAATTGATCATTTGCTTAATAAGTTTTTTTAGTGACCCAATAATTCTACTAAAAGAATGCATTGGACTTGCTGGCATAATTGTTGTGGTCCCTTGGGTGAAGGTGGTCTTAGTTGCAAACCGATTTGTGAAGTATTACTGCCTTCTCTCATAAGTTCTGGTGGAATTTTAGAAAGAATGATAGCTTTTGGGCTAATTTTATGATGAAAAAAATATTTCCAAGGTAAACACCTCTTATCTGCTTATAAAGTTGGTGACTCTCTTGTTTGGAAAAGGTTTTGCTCCATTAAATAGTTGCTAAACCCTTAATATCTGGGGTATTCATTCTTCTTTCTTTTGGCAAGACAATTGGATTGTCAATGGCTCTATTGACTCCCTATTTACCCACTCTACTGCACTATCAAAGTTAACTCTTTCTGCATAATAACACTTGGAATGAAAACAAAGTTGAGAATTATATCCCTATTTCTCTTTTAGATAACTTCATACATATCCCTATTTTCTCTAAAAAACCTGACCAAATTATCTTTAAGCTCTCTTACAATGGTGATATTGGTCTTAAAGAGGTTTGGACATTTATTAGCACTAAGAAAAACTCTTCTAATGTTTTCATTAAACTTTAGAATAATATCATTCCCATTTCTTATTCAGTTTTAACTTCAAGGATTTTGAATAACTTTATTCTCGTGGACTCTTCGCTCTAGAATAAAGTGTTCTATTTTCCTTAAAAATGCTATTGTTTTCATATTAAAAATGTTAATCATGCTTTTGTCAATGCTGCTATTGCTTCTAAATTATGGTTATGGTATGATGATTTATTTAATACCAACTATGTTCATGGCTCTCTTTCCATATATCAACTTCTTAAAGTATGTTTCTAATAAATTATGAAAGGTCATATCAAAGTTCTAATTGCTATTACCTTTATCTAGTTCTTTTGGATGGATAGAAATGATGCGATATATCGTGGTATTCCTATGAGCCATAAAAGGATCTTGGCTAGAACCAAAGAAAAAATTCATGCTCTGTTTAATGCCAATCTTATAAGTAACATTCATTTTAGAGGCTGTAAATTTGTGGCTAAAAAATTGGGTGTCATTCTGCCCTATGTTCACTCTTATAAAAGAGCTTGTATTATCCATTGGATCAAACCCAAAGAAAATTTGATTAAAGTGAATACTATTAGTTCTATTACTTCCAATAAATATGGCTGTGGTGGTATTCTTAGGGATTCTAAAGGTACTGTCATTTGTGCTTTTTTGTATCCTCTCGCCTATTATCTATATAGCTTATGCACAATAAAGATATTGAAATTTGTTTGAATAAAGGTTTCCTCAACATTTGGATTGAAGTTGATGCGCTCTTGCTTCTTGACATGCTAAACTCTAATAGAATAAGATATGCTGATTTATTTTATCTTCTCAATCATACTAAAATCTTCTTCTCAAGTTTGTTATAAAATTTCTCATATCCTTTGTGAAGGTAATGCTTGTTCGATTTCTTGGCTACTTTAGGTGCCAACTTAACTGATTCACTTTATTTTTTGACAATCAAAATTTGCTTAAACTATTAAGGGTTTGGTCACTGATAACACCGGATTACCTTATCTCGATTATAATTTTTTAGCTTGGTTTTTTCTTTTTTTTTGATGAGCCATTGCTTTTGGTTCCCCTTTGTTAAACCCTCTTGGGTTGTGGCCATTTCTTATTTTCACTCTTGTGTTGTGTTGGGTTATTGTGTTTTTTTTTCGCTTGGCAAATTAGAGTTGGTGGTCTAATTTTGATTGGATTTAAAGGTGGAGGTTTTTGTTGAATGTTATTTCTTTTTTTTTGTGGATTGGGTTTTGAGGGTTGATTTTGCTGGTTTAGGTTTGTTTCTTTTGGTTGTGGTTTCAACCTCTTCCTGTAACGGTCTTGCTCTTTTGGATGTAGCTACTTTTGTTTTTGTTGTTATTTTAGGTTATCGATTATGTTAGTGGTCATATTTTGCTTTGGGATCTGGTGACATGGTTTGGTGCATTGGTACCTAACTTGGCTGTGGCTATGATTCTTGCACTCATTGATATTTTTCTTTCTTTTTTTTTATTGGCTTTGGTGGTGTTCTTGTTGTATTGTTGTTGCTCCTAATGGATGGATTTAAGTCTTTCTTATTATCTTTGCTTCATTTTATTTTTGGCTGGCTATTTACCTCACCTGGATCAAAATTTCTGCTACTTTTGGTTATGTTTGGTGGTTCATGTTGTTGGCTTCTACCATTTTCCTAGATGTCTTGGGTTGTTCTGGCATGATGGATGTTGTTGGTCTTTTCATTGAATTAGATTTTCTATTGTTGCGGTTGTTGGCTAGAGGCTATGTTATGTTGGTTGGATGGGTGGCTATTTTTTTCTTTCTATGTGTTCGACGTTGGTTGGCCTACTCTACTATGGTTCTCCTCTCTCCACTTCCCTTTTTCTGGTTTGGGTGATAGTCTTGCTGCCTTTCCTATTTGCTTGAGGAGGATATGAGCTCTTGTGTTTTTTCTTTTTGGTCTTGGTTTTTTCTGGTTTGTGTTGTTAAGGTCATGATGCTTGCTCCCTTTGATGGTGTTATTCCTCTTTGGTGGTGTTCCTACTGTACTGTTGTTGTCCCTGATGGTTGGTTGATTTTTTGCCTTATCTTTATTTATTTTGGTGTGGTTGGCTATTATGTCTACCGCTTGGAGGAGTTTGTACTTGCGTGATGATGGACTTGGGATGATGGGCTACAAGAGGTATGCAATGATGGCCTTGATGTTTCCCTCTATCTTTGTTTGGTGGCACTATATGTAATTGTAACCCTTCTAAGTTTGGATGCTTACATATAGTTACTCCTGAGATGATTGTAACCGAAACTTTTTTTTTTTACTTTGCTCCTTTTCTCGCTCATACTCTTTTGCTTAGTTTTAATTAATTCTTTCACTAGTATGTTGAAGATTTCTTTACAGTTTGGGAGAATCTTGCAGGTGGATCTTGTTGGTATCAAAAGGACCTAGTGGATGTTGGTATTGCACGATATGTTGTTGTTGCTGATTTGGTTTTGCTTTTGTTTTTTCTCTTTATATTATTGTAAAAGTTAGGGGGTTTATCTCTTTAGGACTTATTATGGCTCTTTGAGAATTAGTTTAGAGATTTACCCCCTCTAAGGACTTTGTACATTTTCTTTATGGCAATAAAATTCCCCTAATTTCCTTAAAAAATCTAAACCTTAAGAATAGGTAGAACCTTGATGGCAGGAACATCACCGTCAACCAGGCTCAATCTAGATCTGCCGGTGGAGGCAAAGGTGGAGGCGACGAATGTAGAAATGGTTGTGGGGATCTGAAGGTGCTGGTGGATATGGAGGTGGCGGTCAGAGTAGTGGTGGTTATGGAGGGGGAGGAGAGACGGAGGATATAGCCATGGTGGTGGAGGAGGGAGAGATCCGAGATATGTTGGTGAATCCCGCTACTCAAGAGGCCGGGGTGGTTTGGATGGAAACTAGAGAAATTGAAAACCCTAAAACCTTAAACTAAAACTTGATGGTTCTCTATTATCAGGGTTTTTTATTTTCTCTATGCGTGCTCATTTTTTATATATGTCATCGCTTGTGTCATAGAAAATAGGGTGTATAACTTGGTTGATGAAACGAAAAAAGAAATGTTGAATCTGAATATGTTCTCTGTAAAAAAATTGAAAACTGAAAACTCGAAACTAAAACTTGAACCCTAAACGTAAAACCCAAACCCTAGACCCGAAACTCTAACCCATAAAAACCCTACACCCTAAACCCTAAACCCTAAACCCGCAACCATAAATCCTAAAACCCTAAACCCTAAACAATAAAACCTAAACCCTAAGACCTAAACCCTAAACTCTAAACCCTAAGACCTAAATAAAACCTAAACCTATACCATAAATCCAACTAAACCTAAAACCCTAAACCTAAAACCCTAAACCCTAAACCTTAACCCAAACCCTAAACCCTAAACCCTAAAATGCTAAACTTTAAACCCTAAACCCAAAACCCTAAAAAGCCAAAACCCTAAAGCCTAAACCCTAAACCCTAAACCTTAAGCAAACCCTAAATCTTAAACCCTAAACCCTAATCCCTAAACCATAAAAATGCTAAACCCTAAAGCCTAAACACTAAATCATAAACCCTAAACCCTAAATCCTAACCCTAAACCCTAAACCCTAAACCCTAAAACCTTAAACCCTAAAACCCTAAACCATAAACCCTAAACCCTAAACCCTAAAAACCTAAAAAACCTAAACCTAAACAAAATAAAACCTAAAATTAAAATCAATATAAGTACCTAAACTTAAATAAAATAAAATAATAAAAGAAAAAAAACATAAACTAAAACCTAAACCTAAACATAAAATAAATTAAATTAAATTAATAAAAAAAAAAAAAAAAACTAAACTAACCTAAAAAAATAAACCTAGAATAGAAACTAAATAAAATAAAATGAAATGTAAAACAAAAATAAAATAAACCTAAAATAAAATTAAAAAACTAAATAAAACCTAAACCCAAAAAAATAAACCTTAAAATAAAACCTAAAAATAAAAATAATACCTATATCCTAAACTAAAAAAAAAAAAAAAAACCTAAACCTAAACTAAAATAAAGTAAACTAAAATAAATAAAATCTAAACCTAAACCTAAACCTAAACTAAATAAAATAAAATAATCTAAAAATAAACCTAAATTTAAACTAAAAAATAAAACTTAAAAATAAACTTAAAATAAAAACATAATACTTAAACCTAAAAAAATAAAATAAAAACCTAAACTTGAACCTAAAAATAAAAAATAAAATCTAAACATAAAAAATAAAATAAAAATAAAACTCAACTAAAACTTAAACATAAACCTAAACCAAACCCAAAAAATAAACCAAAATAAAAAACCTAAACTAAAATAAAAAACCATAAATAAATAAAATAAACGAAATAAAAATAAAAAATAAACCTAAATAAAAATAAAAAAAATAAAAAAAAACTAAAATAAGTAATAAATAAAGTAAGTAAACTAAATAAACCTATAAATTTTAAACAAAACCATAAAAATAACCCTAAACCCTAAACCCTAAAAAATCCTACAACCTAAACCCTAAACCCTAAAAGCATAAACCCTAAAACCCTAAACCCTAAATTCTAAACCCTAACCCTTACTCTAAACCCCAAACCCTAAACCTTAAACCCTAAAAAACCCTAAACCCTAAACCATAAACTAACCCTAAACCATAAACCCTAAACCTAAAACCCTAAACCCTAAACCCAAAACCCTAAACCCTAAACCCTAAACCTTAACCCTAACCCTAAACCCAAAACCCTAAAATGCTAAACCCAAACCATAAACTAACCCTAAACCCTAAACCCAAAACCTTAAAAACCCAAAACCCTAAACCCTAAACTAACCCTAAATCCTAAACTAACCATAAACCCTAAACCCTAAACCCTAATCCTTAAACCCTAAAAATGCTAAACCATAAACCCTAAACCATAACTCTAAACCCTAAACCCTAAAATCCTAAACCCTAAAACCTTAAACCCTAACTCTAAACCATAAACCATAAACCCAAAATGCCTCCTCTCTCCCCTCTCTAGTATTTTATGCTCTCTGGATTGGCCGTTTCTGCATCACTCGCAGATTTCTCTCACTGAGCTGACGAGCTCAGATATGACGCCCTTGATTACGAATGGCGAGGCTCGGTCTCTGTGAATCCCGCCCCATCGATGCACCTTTTCTCCCGACTCTATGGGTTTTCTGGATTTGATTGCACCTGTTAATGCACCTATTGTTAAATCATTCAAAGATGCTCTATCTGGTAAGATCCCTAGCTCGAATGCTTTGATTAATCTCATTTTGACATCTTATCGGATCCGGCAGTGTGTTCGATCGTGATGAGAAACTTGCTAAGCCCTTCGAGTTTGCTTTGGTGGATAAATTCTCCTTAGACGACTCTTGATAATATTCGCTTTTCTTTCATAGTTTAAAATTATCGGTACTTTCTCTATCTCCGATCGATCCGTCACATTCTTATTCAAATCTCAAATGATTTAGATTACTCGTGGGTTTTTGCTCGTTGTTCTTACTTTGTGCATAATTGTCAAATGTGGCTATTGAAATGGTTGCCCCTCTTTGATGTCAAAGAGGAATCTCCCATTGTCCCTCTTTGGCTTGCTTTTCCTAACATGCGAATACATTATGTCATTCATCAAGTTTTGTTTCGTATGCCTTTTGGTAGCCTCCAAATAGACCAAGCAACGGCCACTAGATCTAGGCCATCTGCTCATATTCTCGTTGAGATAGACATCACAAAAAATATCCCAAAGAGGTTTGGATTGGCTCAAAAAATTTGGATACAGTCAAAAAAGTTAAATTCAAAAATTTTCCGTCTTTTGCACTCACTAAGATTCATGCACGATCACTCGAATGCTTTGTGCTTCATCCTAATCTCAGAAAAAATTTACCACATAATTTGAATACCACTTAATGGAACTGGGAAAACCAATACTCTAGCATATGTGCCTAAAAAATACTCAAAAGAACCTCTCCTCCCTACACCTCCTACCGATGCCTAGTGGAAAACACTCAACCTTGGTACTAAAAACCATTGAGGGGTGTGACGATACCAATGGCAATTTACCTAACCTCACCGCTAATAATAATCTAGTTTCATGATAGCTCTTGCTTCATTTAAATCCTCAAAAATCTGAATGGTAGCCTTATATTGGACACCCAATTAAACAATTTGAATGGGAATCATATAATGGATCAAAACAATGATGACCCTATGGCTTGAACATATTGAGAAAGATATTTGTATTACAATGGTGCGAACTTCCCATCTATTTCCCTTGAGTGATAATCAATTAAACCCAATTTCTCACACTCTATCCGATAAAGAAGGTGAAATCCTCTTCTAAAACATTGGTAGATTCTTCTACTATTCGGAACCCAAAATCAATCACTTTTGATGGAGATAATTTGGATTCGATAGACCCTTTCAAATTGTTAAAACAAAAAACCCTACAAAGCAAAATTTCTAATAATAACTTCACTAGAACCACTCTTCTTCTTTCACCCCATACAAGTAATGTGTCATCATTTCTCCCTCTCTTTCTTTTCCTTGTCCCTTTTGGTTGTCCCCTTATGATTAATTTTCTTATTTGGAATATCCAGGGTTGTGGGTCTCTTCCTATCCGCAATCGTGTTAGGAGTCTTTGTCGTGTTCATAATATCAAGTTACTTGTTCATATTGAACCTTTCATTAATTCTTCTAAGATTGCTTTTGTCGCTAGATCCCTTGGTTTTCATAATTTCTTCTTCAATCTTAATAATAAAATTTGGTGCTTTTGGCACAACTCCATCACCATTTCCATTATTGATGATCTTGACCAATTGGTTAATGTCAAAATCTCCTTAGGTGACTTATCGACTTTTGGCTCTTTTATCTATGCTTCTTGTAATAGAGTGGTAGGAACATCCTTTGGAATCACTTATGCACCTTGCTTCCTCTAACCTTCCCCGGTTGGTTGGAGGTGATTTCACTATCATAGCTAGTTGAAAGAAGGGGAGGATGTTCTCCTAACCTTCATTCCATGGAGGACTTCTCAAATATGATCCTTGATTGCAATCTGATCGACATTGGTTTCACCTAACTTCATTGGCACAACTCTACACTTTGGATCTTGATAGACCCTCTTTAATTCTCTTTGGATCCTATTACCATTGTTGAGCATTTGAGCGTAACTTTGTATGACCATGCTCTCTTTGATTTCCTTCAAAATCCCCTAACCGTCTACTCCTCTCCTTTCAGATTTCAAAATATGTGGACCCAACATAGTGACTTCACCAATGTCGCTCTACCTAATTGGATGGCCCCTATTTTCATAATGTTAAAGGTATGACTCATCTTTGGCTTAAGCTCAAAAGACTTAAACAAAATCTCAATTGGTGGAACAAACACATTTTAAAAAAACCTTTTCACAAATCTTAAAGCTATGGAACAAGAGGTTTGTTCTCTTGAAGAGGTCTGCATCCCAAGAAACTTGAGGAGTTGAACATTGCCAAGAATAACTTGGTTAATTATCAAAACATGGAAGAAACCTATTGGCAAAAATGCCAGCAAACATATTGCGATGGTGAAAACACTAGGTATTTTCATGCCATTTGTAATAAACGAAAGCATTAAACTTGATTAAGAAAATTAAGAACTCTAATGGTGAATTGGATAATAACAATGATATTAAGGATTCTCCAAACATCATTTCCAAACTTTATTAAATTCTAATCCGTTCGGGAACTTTATCAAACACCCATCTTATCCCTTCTATGACAATGAGGATAATCATTTACTCACTATGTGTCCTTCAAGAGGAGATTAGTAATACTCTTAAGAACATGAACACCGACTCTTGTCGGCCCCTATATCGACCCACTTCTTTCATTGTTGGCCATTTATTAAAATTGACTTAGTTGATGCGTTATTGATTTCTTTGATGGCAATCCTATTCCCAAATACTTTTCAAGCACTTCTATTATCCTTATTTCCAAACTAACAATCAATCTTGGGGCATTTTAATTAATCTTTGCACCTTTTTCAAAAAACTCATTGCTAAATTAATAAATAATAGGCTTAGCCCTTTGCTTCCTAAAATCATCTCCCTAAATCAAACTAGTTTTGTTAAACACAGAGCAATATCGGATAATATTCTTCTTGCTCAAGAGCCGGTTCATGACATTGATGTCCCTTCTAGAGGAGGCAACATCTTATTCAAACTGGACATCGCTAAAGCCTTTGACAATCTCTCATGAGATTTTCTCTTTCAAATCCTGAATTTGTTTAGTTTTTCTAATAGTTTTATCCAGATTATAAAAAGATGTATCACGAATGTCTGGTTTTCGGTTATCATGAATGGTGAGTCCATAGGTTTCTTTCCTTCTAGCCATGGTTTGAGGCAAGGTGACCCACTATCACCTTCTCTTTTATCATCGCTATTAAATAATTCAAGGAGCCTTAATGATCTTTTCGCTAATAATCCTAATATGTCTTTAAAACTCATGGAGGTTTCCCTATTTCTCATCTTATTTTGATGATTTCATTATCTTCTCGCAATGGCTCCCTTCAACATGTTAAAACCATTAAGAACCTCCTAAATGATTTTGGTAAAGTTAGTGGCCTTTTTCTTAATGAAGGAAAATGGTTTTATTCCTTCAACTAAGATTCCTCCTAATAGACTTAACCAAATATCCGTAATTACTAATTTTAAGCAAAATCAACTCCTCTTAATTACCTTGCTCGCTTTTAAAGGCCAAAAAAGATCACACCTTTTGATGATCTAATTCAAAAAATTTCTAAAAAAATTTCAATTTGGGAATTTCATTTACTCTCTTTCTGTGGTAGACTTACCTTGATCAAGAGCACTCTAAATTCCATGCCTATATACCTTCTTCAAACCATTGTGCCTACCAACTCTACCATCAATAGAATTGAGCCTCTTAAACAAATTTTTCTGAGAACCAATACCTTTAAAAGAATGCACGGTCATCTTGGTCTAAAAGTTGTGGTACTCTTGAAGAGGGAGGTCTGGATTTAAATCCATCAAAGAAGTTATCAATGCCTTCTCCTACAAACTTTGGTGGAATTTTAGGAGCAAAAATAGTCTTTAATTTCATGACTTCTAAATACTAGTGGTAAACATCCTCTCATTTGTCCCTTTAAATCGGGTGATTCTCCGTGTGGAGAAGACTTTGTTCTATCAAATGGGATGCAAAATCCTTTTTTTGGGGCATAAACTCTAGCAATTCCTTCTTTGGCAAGACAACTGAGTGGTTGTGGATCCATTAATGACTTACTCTACACTCACTCCACTTCCGCTATTAGAGTTAATTCATTCGGCAAAACCACAAGTGGAACACTAGTAAGATTACGATTCTATTTCCACTTTTTTAAATATGATTACTAATATTCCTATCACCCTAACAATCAATCATGATTATCTTTAAGCTATCTCATAATGGGGATTTCAACCTTAAAAATGTGTGGCTTCACACTAAAGACACTGTGATTCTTCTATTGTGTTCTCCAAAATTTGGAATAACAATATCCCCTCTTCTTACTGCTCTAACTTGGCATATCCTAAAAAACTTTATTCCTATTGACTCTTTGTTGTGGGGTAAAGGGTTTTATTTACCCTCTAAATGTCAATGTTGTTCTCATATTGAGAATGTTAACCATGTTTTTGTTAATGGGGCTATTGCCTCTAAAATTTGGATTTGGTATGACAATCTATTCAACACTGTCAATTTTAATTATTCTTTTACTTTATATCAACTTCTTGAAGTTTACTTTGACAATACAATTAAAGGTCATATTAAAATCATAATCGCCATTACTCTTATTTGGTTCATATGGATGGACCAAAATGAAGCTAAACATCATGGGATTTGTATGAATCACATGAGGATTATTGCTAGAACTAAAACAAAATTTGTGACTTATTTAAAGCCAATTTAATTCATCAAACATTTTAAAGGTCAGAAATGTAGCCAATAAACCGGGCCTCAACCTTCCGACTTTACTATTGAAATGATAGAATGGTTTTTTGGAAAAAACCTCTTGATCATATTATTAAAATTAATACTGATGGCTCGCCTCTCATAATGGCTCTAGTTGTGGAGGTATTTTAGGGATTCTAAGGGTATAGTCCTATGTGCATTTGCTTATCCCCTTATTTCCAAAGACTGCCCCTTATAATGAAGCATCCACAAAGCTCTAGAAATTTGTCTTCAAAATGGTGGCTCAATATTTGGATAGAGGTGGACGCTTCTCTATTGACCTTTTGACTTCTACCAATATGCAACACTTTGTACCTCCTCAAGCAAACTAGGGCTCTTCTCTCTCAACCGAATTTTACCATTACTCATGTTTGGGTAACGCCTGTCGATTACCTTGCAAATCTGGGTAAGATTAGACAAGATCATCTTCTTTGATCAATTTACATTACCCAAATACTTGCTGTCTGTTAACTTGGACAATTGGCTTCCTTACCTCGAATCTAATTTTCCTCTTCGCCCTTTTTCCGGTTGTTTCCTTGTGTTCTTATGGATACCTCATAGATATCATCGTCTTGTGCTCTTTGTGACTCTACCTTTACCCCTTCTCCTTTAGTTGGAAGAATTCTATTTTTGGCATTTACAATATTATGGATGTTGAACTATATGCACATCAATATCTTGAATTGGAACCCTTGAGCCGAGTTTGTTTGTTTTATAACGCAATCCCACTTGGGACTTTAATTTCATTGATACATTCATTTCTAAACCGAGAGAATTAACCATTCTTTGGAAGTTATCTGTTTGATGGGCTTAGATTTTAGTACTAACTTCTTTAACCGCTTTTTTCTCTAACAATATGGCTTGGAGTATCATACTACCTATGTTGCTTCTAGCAACGGATTAGTGTGCATTATGTTGGTTGCGATTTTGATGATTATAGTATTTCTCGATGCTTACATTCCTTGGGACTCTTTCCTCCTTAAAGGCCTAATTCACAAAGGTTTCAACACTTATGTCGAAAGGATTTTGGTTGGTCATTGGGCTTGAGACTTTCTCAGACATACCGCCCTTGCTTATATAATGCCTAACCTCGATGCTTTCCCGCAAGGGAAGAAATTGTAATACCCTGGTCTCTTTTAATGGTTATTTTGGTCTAAATCCTTGTACTGGAATGGATTGGGCTTAATTACTTTTGGGTTTTGAGGTTTCGCCATGGTTGTTTGTTGATTTGTTTGTTGATTTGGTTTTTAATCCCTTTGGTTTGGGCCGCAGATTTTTCTCAGCCGCTTCTCCCGCTTTTCCTCTGCTATTTTTTTTGCCATCTTGCTTGCTACTATCTTAGCAAGTTCTAGTTTTGGAACTTTATTATCTTAAAATTCCTGCTTGGTAATGATGTCTTCTTCTATCCCGTGCAGGAATGGATTTCCTTGTTGGTTGCTCCTTTTGGTTCTTACTATATTTACCCTCCTCTTTCTGTTTCATTTTCTGCTCTTGTTGTTAACATTTGGGTTGATGTTGGACTTTACTGCAATTATTTTCACCCTTCATGCTTTGAGGAGATCATGAAAATCTTGAAGACCATTCTATTCTTCTGCTTATATGTAACCAATGGTCTATCCTATATGCCTACTGATTATGACTGTCAATATCCTTGGCAATACTGGCTTAATGTGACAAAGCAACCTGCTGAATTGTTTGCTCTTAGATCGCTATTGAGCACCTATTGGTTGCAATTTTCTTTGTTACTCGTTATTTTGTCGATTGGGATATCCCATCTCTTCACTAATATCTCTTTGCGTAAAATGGAATTATGTTATTTTTTCAATACTCTTCTGTTTTCGGTCTTGCTTCATGATCGGGTTTGAGTTTTTCAAGGGATTATCATTGTGCATCTCTGAGATTGTGGCACCGCTACTCTGGAAAATCCTTGAACTCATGCAATTTTTACTTTATATCCTTCTTATTCCTAATGTGATTTGTCCAGTTGTTGATTCTAACACCTGGGATGTTGTTGCTTTTCCTTGCTGTTGTTCTCCCATCCTATGCTATGATTGGAACATGTACAACTTGAAGCACATTTCTTTGTTATGCTTGGAATTAATCAATGATTTATCTTATATGCATAATTGGGTTATTGACAAACCCACTGGTTATTATTGTCATTACCCTTGGCAGAATTGGGTTATGGTGAATAAGCATCCTGACACTGATCTGATTTCTCTGAATGTCACTTACTGGATAGGCTTATGGTGGGGAGCTATTCATTATCTATCCTTTCCTTTACCTATATATGTTTATGGGTGGAATCTTGGGCCTTGTTGGTTTTAATCGCCTTGTTGGTTGGTCGATCCGATCAATATACCCATCGCCTCGGGCTTTGGATTATTTTGTACAGCAAGTCTCTATTGAAGTTGCTGATTGCTTGGTAGATTTTTCTTTGAACCACCTTACTAGTTTATTTTATGCCTATCATTGGAATTCATTGATCTACCTTTTCTGCTACTATTTACTTCATCCTTTTTCTATCAAACTTGTATCTATTGTTTTGATTATACTGGATGAGTGGCATCATGGCAAGCTAACCGGTTTTTTGCTATTTTGGTTGTCTCTTATCTTGGAGATTTACCTTTTGTTTTACCTTGTCACCTCGGGCTCTTTCTTTGTTGGTTGTAGAATTTCGTGGTCTCATGCCCGAAAGTCGCTCCCCATATCCCCGATGGTGAGGGTTTTGGTGATTTCCCGATTTGTCGCTTCGTGATAACTATTTTATGCTTTATTTATTTGTTTATCTATTATTGCCACCACTGATTGAGGAGTTTTATGGTCAATTTGCTGTATCTTTCTATCTTGGATGTCGCCGTCTTAACTGTTGCTATTTTCTGGATTTTAATGTTGAGACTCATTTCAATTCACTTATTTTTTTTATGGCAGGTTCCAATGTTGTATTAGCTATTTGGCTGTTGGGGTTGGCTTTCTGATTGCCTGTGCAATTTATCTCCTATTTTTTCTGATCTACATCACTTACTTTTCGAGGTTGTATATGAGCAATTTATTTTGAAAGAATGGTATTATGGCTAGTTTAGTCCGTTCCTATCTTGGATGTTGTTGCCTTTTTCTTTGTCTTGTTCTTTGGATTGATTGTTGATCGAATTATCGAATGGAGGCCACGAATCTTTGCTATTGGAGCTTTGCTCTAACTATTTTTAGGTGCTTATTTTGGTTGGTTGCGATTCATTCCACTGTGTTGAGCTATGATATCTTCCATTACTATTGCTTTC
The DNA here is from genome assembly GCA_021442155.1 of Cymbidium sinense. Taxonomy (NCBI): domain Eukaryota; kingdom Viridiplantae; phylum Streptophyta; class Magnoliopsida; order Asparagales; family Orchidaceae; genus Cymbidium; species Cymbidium sinense. The sequence continues at coordinate 105,163 of JAKCPB010000280.1, read as the reverse complement.
TCAGGACATTAATAAGGATTGTTTCACGGGTTGTTTTACTTGAAAGATTCATTTACATATCATGTGATTGGGATGGTGTTAATTATAAGCTTATTGACTTATTTACGGTTTTCACAAGTTGTCTCCTCATAATTTTCTTATGGAGGATTATATCTTGAACTAATTTCTTTCACGAATATGGCTATTCATGAGATTACGGCTAAGATGGCTCACTCACTTATGTTTATGTATTCTCATGTCAAGATGACTATATTGATGATATTTTTCTTGAATGAGACTACTTATCCTTGACTCTTAGCAATTACCTATATATTTTAGATATGATTTTGCTTAAGTTTGCGGGTAATAAAGCTCATAAGAATATCAACAAGCTGCTACCTTCTCGGGTTTGTTGGCTATGATGGCTGTGATGATCGACTCCCTATTGGTTGGTAGCTCATGTGATGTAACCCTTATGCTGAAGTTTGGATGCTCATACTTGCATCTACCCCAACAGGATGTGATTGAGCTGAGCCTTCTCTATCTTTAATAACATACTCATATTATGTTATTTTCCTCTAACTTTTGTATTACCTTAGCTTCTAATCTCCCTCTTATTATAACTTTGCAGGTGATTCTCTCTCCTTCTTTTGTAGGTCTGCTCCAGTTATCATGCATTCCCACATCCTCAGGCATTGGCATTAATCTTACTTTAGCTTATTATGTTAATCATCATGTATCTTTTGATTATTTTTATGCTTTCTTTTACTCTTGGATGTACTTAGATGATTTACTCCTTAGGCTAATTGTAGCTCTTTGAGCGATGGTTCAGTTTACCCCCTTTTAAGGACCTTATAACCCTCTTTTTGTGGCAATAAAATACCCCTACATTGTGCTTCCCCTAAAAAAAAAATTATAAACCATAAACCCTAAAACCCTAAAAACCTAAAAACCTAAACTAAATAAAACCTAAAAATAAAAAATAAAAGAACCTAAACTTAAATAAAATAAAATAATAAAAGAAAATAAAAACATAAACTAAAACCTAAGCCTAAACATAAAAATAAAATAAAATAAATTAATAAAAATAAACTAAAATAAATTAAATAAAAACCTAAACTAACCTAAAAAAATAAAATAAACCTATGAATAGAAACACTAAATTAAATAAAAACTAAATATAAAATAAAAATAAAATGAACCTAAAATAAAATTAAAAAAAAACTAAATAAAAATATAAACCTAAAAAATAAACCTTAAATTAAAAGCTAAAAATAAATAAAATTAAAACCTAAAATAAAAAGAAAACTTAAACCTAAAATAAAAAAACAAAATAAAATAAACATAAACTTAAACTAATATAAATGAACCTAAACTAATCCAGAAATAATCTAAACCAAAACCTAAACATAAACTAAATAAAATAAAATAAACTAAAATAATCCTAAATTTAAAATAGAAAATAACACCTAAAATAATCCTAAAATTATAACATAAAACTTAAACCTAAAAAATAAACTCAACTAAAACTGAAACATAAAAATAAATCTAAACCTAAAAAAAAACTAAAATAAAAAACCTAAACTAAAATAAATATACCTAAAATAAATAATATAAACTAAATAAATATAAAAAATAAAATAAACTGAGTAAACTAAATAAACCTAAACCTACCGGTTTACTTAATTTTAAAAAAAAACCATAAATCAAAATCTAAAACCACTAAACCCTAAAATGTAAACCACGAAAGCATAAACCATAAAACCCTAAACCTTAAACCCTAAAGCCTAAACCCTAAACACTAAACCCTAAACCCTAATCCAAACCCTAAACCCTAAACCCTAAACCCTAAACTCCAAACCCTAAACCTAAGCCTAAATTAACTAAATAAATTAAAAAAATAAACCTAAACCCTAAAACCTAAAAACATAAACCTAAACCCTAAGAATGGGCAGAACCTTGACAATAGGAACATCACCATCAACCAGGTTCAGTCTAGATCTTTCAGTGGAGACAAAGGCAGAGTCGGTGGTTATCACAGTGGTGGTGGAGGATCTAGAGGTCCTGGTGGGTATGGAGGTGGTGGTTAGAGCAGTGGTGATTTTGAAAGTGGGAGAAGCAACATAGGCTACAATCATGGTGGTGGCTAAGAGAGATCGGGGGTATGATGGAGGATCCCACTACTCGAGAGGCCGAGGTGGTTCTAATGGAAACTAAAGAAACTGAAGAACTACCTATCCAATCTGCTACTTATAGAATTGCATCTTTACAATAGAGATAGTTCTAGTTATCTAGGGTTTTTGATTTGCTCTATGCATCCTAATTTTTTATCTATGTCATCCCTTAAGTCTTAGAAAACTTTTGTGTGTTACTTGGTTGGTGAAATCGAAAGAAGAAATATTGAATATGAATTTGTTCTCAGTTAAAAACCAAAACCCTAAACCTAACTAAAAAACCAACCCTAAATGTAAATCCTAAAACCCTAAACCCTAAACCTTAAAACCACAAACCCTAAACCCTAAAATTTAAACCCTAAACCTAAAACCCTAAACCCTAAACCCCAAAAGCCTAAATCCAAGACTTAAACCCAACCCAACCAAAAAAAACCAAACAAAACCCCAAACCCAACTCAAACTGAAACTACCCTAAACTAACTCTAAACCCTAAACAAGCCCTAAACCCTAAACCTTAAAAGATAAAAGCTAAACCTAATTTATAAAATAAAATAAATAAAAAACCCTAAACTAAAATTAAAAAAATTTAAAAACTAAAATTATAAATTAAAACCTAAACCTAAACCTAAACTTAAACCTAAACCTAAAATGAAAATAAAATAAAAAAGAAAAACTAAACTAAAATAAAATAAATAAAAACATAATCTAAAATAAGGAATAAAAACCTAAATAAAATAAAAACTAAACCTAAAATAAAAAATAAAATAAACCTAAAATAAACCTAAAATAAAATAAAAACCTAAACCTAAAAATAAAACCTAAAAATAAAGAAATAATAAAACCTAAACCTTAAACTAAAAAGAAAATTGAAACCTAAAATATAAATAAAATAAACCTACACCGAAACTAGAATAAACTACACTAAAATAAATAAAACTTAAACCAAAACCTAAAATAAACTAAACCTAAACCTAAACCTAAACTAAATAAAATAAAATAAACTAAAAATAAACCTAAACGTAAACTAAAAAACAAAACCTAAAAATAAACCTATAATAAAAAAATAAAACCTAAACATAAAAAAATAAAATAAAAACCTAAATCTAAACTTAAAAATGAAAAATAAAACCTAAACATAGAAAATAAAATAAAAATAAAAACTAAAAAATAAACCTAAACCTAAATTTCAAAAATAAATTAAAATAGAAACCTTAAACTAAAATAAATAAACCTAAAATAAATAATCTAAATTAAATAAAAATTAAAATAAACCTAAATCTAAATATTAAATAAATTAAACTAAAATAAATAGATAAAAAACAAAATAAACCTGAACCTATAGCTTACTTAATTTTAAAAAAATAAAAAATAAAGTAAAATCGTAATCCTAAATCCTAAACCCTAAAACTAAACCTAAAACTGAAACTCTAAACCTTAAACCCTAAACCCTAAACCCTAAAAATCCTAAAGCCTAAATTTACCCTAAACCCTAAATGCTAAACCCTGAACTAACCCTAAACCCTAAAACCCTAATCCTTAAACCCTAAACTTAAACCCCTCTCCCCACCGAGTGCTTTCTCATTCTCTGGTGATTTTTAAATCCCTCTTGGTGGCGCATCCCTGACTGGGGATTTCTGTGTGTTTGGCTTTGGATTTGACTAAATTTAAAGGCTTGAATGGCATCTGGCCATTTGCATGATGCTTCATCATTGACCATGGCTGCAGTGAGTTCTATTCCATGGGCTCCACCTCAAATTATGGATGCTTCGGCTAGGGAATCTGACACTTTGGGTCTTGGCAGTCCTAATGCTGCTTCTACTAAATCATTTAAGGAAGCACTCTTTGGTAAGACTTCTCCCTTTGTTGATTTGGTTAATCTCATTTTGACATCTTTTAGAGGTTTTCCAGCCTTAATGTGCTCTGATGAGGATGTTGAAAAGTTGGCAAAACCATTTGAATTTTCTCTTATCAGTAAATTTGCTTTGTGCCATTCGAATTTTGATAAGATCCACTCTTTTTTCCATAATCTCAAGCTTAAGGGTGCTTTCTCGATTGGTCTTATTTACCCTCGGCATATCCTGATTTAACTTTCTAATGATCTAGATTATTCACGCATTTTTTAAAATCATTCTTATTTCATCTTTAATTATCAAATGCATTTATTGATGTCGCCACCCCTTTTGACATTAAGGAGGAATCTCTTATTGTGCCTGTGTTGCTATCTATTCCTAATATGGGCATTCATTTCGTTACCCATCATGTGCTTTTTGCTGTCGGGGCTTTATTTGGTCGGCCTTTGCAACTTCGATAGCGGCCTGGCGATCTTGCATCTCGGGATCCTCATAGAATTATACATAACTAAAAATACCCAGGAAGTTTGGATTGGCTCAGAAAATATGGGTATTCATAAAGGTTGAATTGGAGAACCTTCGAGTTTTGTTTCCTTTAAAATTCACGGTCATGATAATTCAGAAGGTTTTATTCTCCATCCCCACTTAAAAAATGAAATCCTTCTAAAGAGAATGTTGTTCTTACCCATAAGCCGATCCCTACTAATGTTTAGAAATTGGCCTCGGATCCTAAGAATGGTATGAAGGCTGTTATTGAGGTTGATTCCTTGGATATCAGGGTTAATCCTTTTGAACAAGTTTCGGCTCATACGATTGATATAGATTCGGCTGATTTTCAAAATGGGAAGATGACTTATCACTTTTTCCTTCTTTGAATTTGAATATTTCTAGTGTAGAGAATAATAAATTTTCAAAGTTATTAGAAGACAATTTTGTTTCCTCTGATTCTATTCCTGCATCTATGCCTGCTTTGATTATTGAAATTGAATCTCTCAATGAGGATTTAATTGATGTCAAGCAATGTAAAAACATTTTTGATCTGAATTTAGCTACTCATGCTTTAAATGGTTGTAAATCATCATCATCTCTCATTTCTAATCGTGATATTCATGTTAATCTTACTTTTCAACTTAATATAGATTTGGAAGAGGGCAATCTCCCCTCTGAATAATAAGAGAATTATCCTAAATTTGAGACCAATGTTACTAAATCTTACTCGGATGATGACTCTTGGGGAAAAGAAAATGGTTTCCGAACATATCATGCTAAAAATAAAAAAGTGTTAAAAATTACCCTCCCAAACTATATCTGATGCGGCCTCTCACTCCTTTCTTAATTAACCTTTGCTTAACCCCTTTTTATTTTACTTATGTTTAATTTTCTTGTTTGGAATGTTAGAGGGATCAGTATCCTCTCTATTCATAATCCTATTAGAAATCTTTGTCGCATTCATAATATTTATTTACTTATTATTTTGGAGCCTCTTATTTATCATGCTAATAAAATTAACCATGTTGCTAGAATGATCAACTTCAATAAAATTTTCTTTAATGTTAGTAATAAGATTTGGTGTTTTTGGAATAATTTTGTTGAGGTTTCTATTATTAATGATCCCTAAACACTAAATCCTAAACCCTAAATCCTAAAACCTAAATCCTAAAACTAACCCTAAAACATAAACCCCAATTGAACCCTAACCTAAACCTTAAACCCTAAACCCTAAATCCAACCTCCTAAAAACCTAAACCTAAACAAAACCCTAAACTAAACTCTAAACTAAATCCCATCATTACCACTCAACCTAACCAAATCTCCTAACCCTAAACTCCCACCCTAAACCCAACCACTAAACTCTTAACCTTAAACTTTAAACCTGCCTAAATAATTAAACCTAAACCTGCTCAACCCTATGCTAAACCCTAATCCCTACCACACTCCCTGACCCCACCTAAACCCTCCAATCAAAGCATAAATCTTAAAACCCCCCTAAACCTAAACCTAAACCATACACTAAACCCTCTAAGCCTAAACCTAAACTTAAACTAAATTAACTAAATAAATTAAAAATAAATCTAAATCCTAAATTTAATAAACCAAACCTAAACACTAAGAATGGGAAAACCACGATGGAACATCATCATCAACAAGCTCATTCTAGATCTAGTGGTGGAGGCGAAGGCAGACGTGACAGTTATCTCAGTGGTGGTGGGTGATTTGGAGGTGCTAGTGGATATGGAGGTGGTGGTCGCATGGTGGTTATGGATGGAGGAGCGGAGGATGTTATAGTCATGGTGGTGGAGGAGAGATCGGGATATCATGGTGGATCCTACTACTCGAGAGGCGAGTGGTCTAATGGGAATTGGGGAAGAATAATATGATATATCAGTGTCTTTATAGTAGAGAGTTCTTGTTATATATGGTTTTGATTTGCTCTATTCATCATTTTTATTTATGTCATCGTCTTAGAAAACTTCCTATGTTAGTTGATGAAATCCAAAAGAAGTTATACCTAACTAAACCAAAACCCTAAACCCAACCAAAACCTAAACCTAAACCTAAAACAAAAATAAACCTAAACCCTAAAACCCTAAACTAAAACCCTAAAATAAATAAACCTAAAAAACTAAACCCTAAAATAAAAAAAAAAAAGTAAAACCAAAAAAACTAAACCTAAACTTAAAAAAATAAAATTAAAAAAATAAAATAAACTAAAATAAATAAATAAAACCTAAATAAAACTAAAAAAATAAAAAACCTAAAATAAAATAAAAAACTAAACTAAAATAAAATAAATAAACCTAAATTATAATAAAATAAAACTAAATAAAAAACCTAAATAAATTAAAAATAAAATAAGTAAATAAAATAAAATAAAATAAATAAATAATAAACTATATAAATAAAACCTAAACTTAATTTAAAAAAATAAAATATATAAAAATATATAAAAAAACACTAACCATAAACCCTAAACCCTAAAACTAACCTTAAACTCTAAACCCATAACTCTAAACCTAAACTAAATAAAACCTAAAAATAAAATAAATAGAAAACCTAAACCTAAATAAAATAAAAAAAATAAAAAACCTAAACTAAAAAACCTAAACTAAAATAAAATAAAATAATAAAAAAAACTAAATAAAATAAAAATAAAATAAAAAATAAATAAAATAAATAAATAAAAAATAATATAAATAAAAAAAAAAAAGAAATAAAAAAAAAATAAACTTAAAATAAAAAAAAAAAATAAAATAATAAAAACAAAAAAATAAAATAAATAAATAAATAAACCTAAACCTAAACTAAAATAAAACTAAACTAAAATCCTAAATAAAATAAAATATAAAACTAAAATAAACCTAACTAAACTAAAATAAAACCTATGAACTAAAATATAAACCTAAAAAACCTAAAAATAAAGAAAACCTAAACCTAAACCTAAATTAAAAAAAACATAAACTAAAAATAGATTAAAAATAAACATGACCTAAATAAACCCTAAAATAAACTAAAATAAAAAAACCTAAACTAAATAAATAACATAAATAAATAAACTAAATAAATAAAAACAAACCTAAGAAATATAAAATAAATAAATAAACCACACTTTTGTTTTTTTGTTTTAAAACCCTAAATCATACCTAAACCCTACCCTAAACTCCTAAACCCTCCACCCTCCACTAACCCTACCAACCCTCCCCTAAATAAATCCTAAACTAAAACCCTAAAAAACACTAAACCCTAAACCCTAAACCCTAAAACCTAAACCCTAAACCCTAAACCCTAAACCCTAAACACCAAACCATAAACTTAAACCTAAAGTAACTAAAAAAATTAAAAAATAAACTTAAGAAACCAAAACCTAAACCCTAAAAGTGGACAAAACCTTGATGATAGGAACATCACCGTCAACCGGGCTAGTCCCAGATGGCGGTGGAGGCTGATTATCAGTGGTGGTGGGGATGTGGAGGTCTTGGTGGATATGGAGGTGACATCGAGAAGTGGTGGTTATGGGGGAAGAGTGGTGGGGGATCTGGAGGTGCTGGTGGATATGCATTCTCATTTTTTATCTATGTCATCACTTATGTCTTAGAAAACTTGGTGTGTTACTTGGTTGATGAAATCAAAAAGAAATGTTAAATCTTTCTTCTCATTAAAAAATAATAAAAAACCTAAACCCTAAACCTAAACCTTCCTAAAACACTAAACCCTAAAAACCCTAACATTAAACCCACCTAAACCTAAACCCCAAACCCTAAACCCTAAACCCTAAACCCTAAACCTAAACCATAAACACTAAACCCCAAATCCCCAAACCCTAAATCCTAAACCTAACCCTAAACTAACTAAACCCTAAAAAAGCTAAACCTAACCTAAACTAAACCAAAACCTAAACTAAACCTAAATAAAATAAAACTAAAAAAATTAAATAAATAAACCAAACTACTAAAAATAAAACTAAATAAAATAAAATTAAACCTATAAAATAAAATAAAGAATAACTAAAATACTTAAAAATAAACTAAAAATAAAACCTAAATGTAAATAAAAAAATAAATTGAAACCCTAAAAACTTAAAAAAAAACTAAAATAAAATACTTAAACCTAAACCTAAACTAAATAATAAATAAAATAAACCTAAACCTAAACTAAAATAAAACCTAAAATAAACCTAAAAAAGCCAAAATAAAATAAAACCTAAACCTAAACTTAAATAAAAAAAATAAAATATACCTAAAACATAAATAAAAATAAAACTAAATTAAAAATAAACCTAAACATAATAAAATAAAAATAAAAAAACCTAAAACTAAATAAATAAACCTAAAATAAATAAACTAAACTAAATAAAATAAAATAAAATAAACAAAAATAAAAAATAAAATATACTAAATAATTAAATAAACCTAAACTTAGTTGACAATTAAAATAAAATTAAAAAAACACGTTTATTAAACCCTAAACCTAAAACCCCAACCCTAAACCCTAAAAACCATACCCTAAACCCTAAACCAAAACCCTTAAACCAAAACTTAAACCTAAATAAATAAACCTAAATAAAATAAATAAATAAACTTAAACCTAAATTAAATTAAAAAAATAAAATATAAAAACTAAAACTACTAAACCTAAAATAAATTGAAACCTAGAATAAAATAAAATAAAAAAATAAAAATAAAATTAAAATAAATAAATAAAACCTAAACTAAATTAAATAAATAAAATAAACCTAAATAAAACTAATATAATAAAATAACTAATAAAAAATAAAATAAACATAAAATAAAATAAAAAATAACTAAATAAAACCTAAACCTAAAATCAAATAAAAAATTTAAACCTAAATGATAAAAAAAAAAACTAAACCTAATAAAAAAAAACCTAAACTAAAAAATAAACTAAACAAAATAAATAAACCTAAACTAAAATAAAATAAAACTTAAACTAAATTAAATAAAATAAATGAAAATAATCTAATTAAAAAAAATAAAACCTAAAATATACCTAAAATAAACCTAAAACCTAAACATAAAAAATAATTAAAACTTAAAATAAAACCTAAATAAAATAAACCTAAAACCAAAATAAAATAAAATAAAAACTAAAAATAAACATAAATCTAAACTAAACCAAAAAATGAACTAAAATAAAAATCTAAACTAAAATAAATAAACTAAAATAAAACAAAGTAAACTAAATTAAAATAAAAAATAAAAATAAAATAAAAATAAAATAAACTAAATAAATAAATAAACTAAATAAACCTAAACCTATGGTTTTAATTTAAAAAAAAAGAAACTCTCCTAAGCCCTAAACTCTAAATCTTAAACTAAACTAAACTTACGTTTAAATCTTTTTTTAAAAAATAACCTAAACCAAAAACCATAAACCCTAAACCCTAAAATAAAACTTAATCATAAATTAAATAAAACCTAAAAAAAAGAAAAATACCAAAACCTAAAATAAAAATAAAATAAAATAAAAATAAACTAAAAAAACATAAACTAAACCTAAAAATTAAAAGAAAAAATAAAAATAAATTAAAATAAAATAAATAAAACCTAAACTAAACTAAAAAAAATAAATAAACATAAGAGTAAAAAAACCTAAATAAAATAAAACTAAATGAAAATAAAAAATAAAATAAACCTAAAATAAAATAAAATAAAAATTAAATATAAACCTAAATATAAAATAATAAACTTAAAAATAAATAAATAAATTAAACTAAAACCCTAAACTAAAAAAAACTAAACCTAAAATAAAATTAAAATAAATAAAATAAAATAAACCTAAACCTAAATGAAACTAAATAAGCCTAAACTTAAAATAAACTAAACCTAATCCTAAACTTAATAAAATAAAATAAATTAAAAAAAAATAAACCTAAAAATAAATAATAAAACCTAAAAATAAACCAAAAAAATAAAACCCAAAACTTAAACCTAAAAATAAAATAAAACCTAAACCTAAAAGTAAAAATAAAAAATAAAATGTGAACCATAAAAATAAAATAAAAATAAAACTCAATTAAAAAATAAACCTAAACCTAAACCTAAAAAATAAACTAAAATAAAAAACTTAAACTAAAATAAATAAACTTAAAATAAATAAACTGAATTAAAAAAAATAAATTATAAAGTAAAATAAATTAAATAAAAGATAAACTAAATATTCTAAATAAACCTAAACCTACTAGTTTACTTAATTTTTAAAAAAAATCTTAAACCCTTAATCCTAAACCCTAACCTAAAATGGATGAGAACCATGGACATCATCAACTAAGCTAGTCTAATGAGGTGGTGTGAAAGGCAAAATTCGTTATGGGTGGTGGAGGATCTGGAGGTGGTGGTCATAATTGGGTTATAAAGTTTCATATGGGGGCATGTCCCTATAGTTAATTACATCCTAAGGAAGGTGAGTTTCTTAGGAATACTCTCGATTAAAGTAGGTAATTGTTGTCTCCAAAGATTTCAAAGATAGGACTATCAATAAATTGGCTATGTTTGAAAAATCAATCGGGATAGATCAAAAAGGAGAGACTTATTATCAAAGCCAAAGGGAGATGAATAAGGAAAACTCATGATACTAGAAAACCTAGTAAGCATTCTAGCCTATCCTATGGTTGTACTTTATATGTTTGAAGTTGAGGAGAATTATATGTTTGAATTAAATTTTATTAGAAAGGTAGACTTATAATCTCACAACACAAGGTTGTGGAAATACCTAAGAGGTGAGGATTTATGCTTATGCAGGGAAATAACAACCTCGGATCTAAATCTAGGGAGCTTTAGTAAGGGCCAAAGAATGTCCTCAGCCTAAATGATATGATGGTTGATTCAATCTACCACTTATGGAATTGTGTCTTTATAGTAGAGACGGTTCTAGTTATCTAGGATTTTTTATTTTCTCTAAGCATGTTGATTTTTTATCTAAGTTGTCACTTGTGTCCTAGAAAACTTGGTGTGTTACTTGGCTAATGAAATCGAAAAGAAGAAATGTTGAATCTAAATTTGTTCTTTGTCAAGAAAACAAAACCCTAAACTAAAACTAAAAACCTAAACCCAAACCCTAAACCCTAAACCCTAAACCCAAAACTCCCCAAAACCCTAAACCTAAAAAAATCCTAAACTAAACCCTAAACTAAACCCTAAAATCAAAACCTAAAAACTTAATAAAACCTAAAAAAATTAATAAAAATCCTAAACCAAAATAAAATAAGATAATAAAATAATAAAACAAACACCTAAACCTAAACCTAAAGAAAATAAAATAAAAAACTAAACTAGATAAATAAATAAAACTAAACTAAAACAAAATAAAACAATAAAAAAACTAAACTTAAATAAAATAAAATAAACCTAAAATAAAATATAATAAACTAAATAAAACCTAACCTAAATAATACCAAAAAATAAACTTAAAATAAATACAAAATAAAACCTAAACCCTAAACTAAAATAAAATGTAAACCTAAAATAAAAAATAAATAAACCACTAAACTAAACCAAAACCTAAATCAAAATAAAATAAAAAATAAATAATAAACCTAAACTTAAACTAAAATAAACCAAAATAAAATAAAACTAAAACATAATACTTAAACCTAAAATAAAATAAAAACTAAACCTAAACCTAAAATAATAAAACTAAACCTAAAAGTAAAATAAAAAAAAATAACTAAAAAATAAACCTAAACCAAACTAAATGTAAAACATAAACTAAAATAAAAAACCTAAAGTAAAATAAATAAATCTAAATAAATAAAATTAACTAAATAAACATAAATGAGTTTATTTAATTTTAAAAAAAAAAAAACCTTAACCAAATCCTAAACCTAAAACTAACCCTAAAATTTGAAACCTAAACTACTTAAACCTAAAACAAACCCTAAAACCCTAAACTAATCCTTAAAAAAAACTCTACTTTAAACCCTAAACCCAAACCCTCCCCCTATCCGGCACTCTCTCATTCTCAAGCTATTTTTGAATCCCTCTTGGTGGCGCATCCCCGACTGGTGATTTATGTGGCTTTGGCCTAGGTTTCAATCGAATTCAAAGGCTTGAATGGCATCTTAACATTTTTGTGATGCTTCATCATTGATCATGGCTATCGTGAGTTCTATTCCTTGGGCTCCACCTCAAATTATGGATGCTTACTAGGCATCTCACTTTGGGGCTTGGCGACTAATGTTGCTTCTTCTACTAAATCTTTTAAGGAAGTGCTCTCTAGTTCTCTCCCTCTGTTGATTCGGTTAATCTCATTTTGATATCTAGAGGTTTGACAGTGGTAGTGTGCTCTGATGTGGATGTTGAAAAGTTGGCAAAATAATTTGAATTTTCTCTTGTCAGTAAATTTTCTAAGCATCATCCAAATTTGGATAAGATTCACTCTTTTTTCCATAATCTCAAGCTTACAGGTGCTTTCTCGATTGGTCTTATTGACCTGCGACATATCCTGATTCAACTTTCTAACAATCTAGATTATTCACGTGCTTTTTGCATTCTTCTTATTTCATCTTTAATTGTCAAATATGTTTGTTGAAGTGGTCACTCCTATTTGCATTAAGGAAGAATCTCCTATTATCCCTCTGGGGTTATCTCTTCCTAAAATGTGCATTCATTTTGTTACCCATCATGTCCTTTTTATTATCGAGGCTTTATTTGGTCACTTGACCACATGACTGAGCAATCTCTTTCTGGGTCAAATCCTCGTGGAATTAGACATAACTAAAAAATACGGAAGTTTTGATTGGCTCTAAAAAAATGGGTATTCAAAAGGTTGAATTGGAACCTTCTAATTTTTTTTCCCAATGTAAAATTCTTGGTCATGATAATTGAATGTTATATTCTCCATCCCCACTTAAAAAACATAAATCCTCCTAAAGAGAATGTTGTTCCTACCCATAAGTGATCCCTACTTATGTTCAAATTAGCCTGGATCCCAAGAATGGTATGAAGGCTATTATTGAGGTTGATTCCATGGATATCGGGGTTAATCCTGTTGAACAAGTTTTGGCTCCTACTATTGATATAGATTCGAATGATTTTCAAAATGGGAAGGATGATTTACCACTTTTTCCTTCTTTGAATTTGAATATTCTAATGTGAAGAATAATAAATTTTTAAAGTTATTAGAAGTTGATTCTATTTCCTCTAATTCTATTCCTGCATCTATGATAGCTTTGATTGATAAAAATGAAGCATTTAATGAAGATTTAAATGATGCTGAGCATGTTGAAAACATTTTTGATCCAGATTTAACTACTTGTGCTTTAATTGGTTCTAAATCATCACTGTTTCTCATTTCTAATCTTGATATTCATGTTAATCCTACTATTCAACTTAATATGGATTTGGAAGAGGGTGAGCTGCCATCCAAACACTTGGAGAATTCTCCTAAATTTATGTGCAATGTTACTAAATCTTACTTGAATGATGGCTTTAGGGGAATAAATAATGATTTTCAAACTTATCATGCTAAAAAAAGTGTTAAAAATTACTCTCCTAAATTATCCAAAAACACTAGATCTGCTGCAGCCTCTCACTCCTCTCTTAATTAACCTTTGCTTAACCCCTTTTTATATTACTTATGTGTTTAATTTTCTTGTTTAGAATGTTAGAAGGATCAGTACCCTCTCTATTCATAATCATATTAGAAATCTATGTCGCATTCATAATATTTATTTACTTATTATTCTGGAGCCTCTTATTCATTCTAATAAATTAACCATGTTGCTAGAATGATTGGCTTCGATAAAATTTTCTCTAATGTTAGTAATAAGATTTGGTGTTTTTGGATAATTTCGTTGAGGTTTCTATTATTGATGATTTTCAACAAGTTGTCAATGCTCAAATCTCTTATGGGGACTATTGTATTTTGGTCTCTTTTGTTAATGCATCTTGTTATAGATCTGGTAGAAATCTTCTTTGGGATAATTTGAGGAATTTTGCTACCTCGGACAAAAACCTTTGTTTATGGGTGGTGATTTCAACACTATTTTATTCTCTTCTAAACGAAGTGGTGGTTGCTCTCCCAATATTCATTCCATGGAAGATTTTTTTCAATATGATCGTTGATTATAATTTGATTGTAATTTGATTGAAATTTGCTTTAAGGGTTCTCATTATACTTGGCAAAACTCAAGACTTTGGCAAAGGTTGGAAAAGTTTCTTTTTAATACTCATTGGATTACTCAATGGCATATTACTTTGGTTGATGATTTAAGCGGAACCATGTCTAATCATTCTCTTCTTCTGGTTTCTATTAAAGATACTTCTAATAAATTAGATAAATCCTCTACTTTTAGATTTTAGAACATGTGGATTTAGTATATTGATGTTTTTGATGTTGTGGAAAATAATTGGAAAGCCCCTTTAAATCATGATAATTTGATTATGGGGATGGATAGACTTTGGTTTAAACTTAAAAGACTTATACAAAATTTGGGTTGGTGGAACAAGCATTATTTTCAAAAACTTTTTGCTAATATTTTAAGATATGGAAAAATTGGTTTGTGATCTTGAAGTCTCTATTATGATCCTTCTAAGATTAGGGACTTGACTAGAAGATAAACTTGTTAACTTCCAAAATATGGAAGAGACTTTGTGCCAAAAAAAGTTAGTAAGTATATTGCAATGGTGATAGGAATACTAGGTATTTCCATGCTTTAATTAATAAAAAGAGATCTTTAAATAATATTTAAAAAAATTAAAGATGACAATGGTGTTTGGATTACGGAGAATAATGATATTAAAGAATCAGTTATTAATTACTTTAGAAATATGCTTAATAAGAGTTGCTCTTATGAAGCTATTTCTAAATTGCATTTGATTTCTTATATTATTACTAATGATGATAATGATTTGCTTACCATCATGCCTAATGAAGATAAAATTTTAAAGTCCTTAATAGCATGAATATAGATTCTTGCAGTCGGAGGGTTTTACTACTCAATTTTTTCAGAAATGTTGGTTTATCCTTAAAAATGATTTTATTGAGGCAGTGGTCAATTTTTTAATGGTAATCCTTTTCCTAGATATTTTTTTGGTACTTCTATCATTCTCATAATATAATCTAAAAACTATTTAAATTTAGACCTAGTCTTTGCACCTTCTTCAATAAGTTGATTTCCAAAATTCTAAGTCCTTTACTTAAAAAAATCTCTCTCAACCAAACTGGTTGTTAGAAATTTTTGATAATCTTTTACTAGCCCAAGAGTTAATTCATGATCTTAATGGTAAGATTAGAGGTTGCAACATTCTTTTCAAATTAGATATTACCAAAGCCTTTGATAGCATTTCTTGGGACTTTCTTTTCCATATTCTAAATTTATTTGGGTTTTCTAATAAATTTATTTTTCTTATTAAAAATTATATTAATAATGCCTAGTTTTCGATTTTTCTTAATGGGGAAGCCTTGGGTTTCTTTCCCTCTTCACATGGCTTAATACAAGGGGATGCATTATCTCCTGCTTTGTTTATTATTGTTGTTGAGTACTTATCTAGGAGCATCAATGATTTATTCTTTAACAATCCTAGTATGTTCTACAGAACTCTTGGTGGTCTTCCTATTTCCCATTTAAGCTTTCTGATTTCATTATTTTTTGCAATGCTTCTATTCATCATATCAAGCATCTCAAGTATTTTCTAAATAAATTTGGTAGAAAGTGGCTTTCTATCAATGATAACAAAAGTTTTTATCACTTCCCTCATATCTCCAATAATTAAATCAATCAAATCGCATATCACTAATTTTAAGCATCAACACTTACCTCTAAAGTACTTGGATGCTCTCTTTAAAGGCCCAAAATGATCCCATCTCTTTGAGTTAATTAAAAAATTTTAAATAAAATTTCCATTTGGGAATTCTATTTACTTTCCTTTGGTGGTGCTCACCATTCTTAAAAGCACTCTCAATTCAATGCCTTTTATTTGATTCAAACTATTATCCCACTAATGCTACTCTCATCAGAATTGATCGCTTTCTTAATAAATTTTTTTGGGGCTCCAATAACTCTTCCAAAAGAATGCATTGGACATCATGGCATAAATGTTATGGTCCTTTTGGGTGAAGGTTCTCTTGGTTGCAAACCTATTCATGAAGCTATCATCGCTTTCTCTCATAAGCTCTGGTAGAATTTTAGAAAGAATGATAGCCTTAGGGCTAATTTTATGATGGAAAAATATTGCCAAGGTCAACACCCTCTTATCTGTGCCTATAAAGTTGGTGACTCTCTAATTTGGAAAAGGCTTTGCTCCATTAAATGGGTTGTCAAAACTTTAATATCTTGGGGTATTCATTCGTGTACTTCTTTCTTTTGGCAAGACAACTAGACTAGCAATAGCTCCATTGACACCCTTTTATCTACCCACTATACTTCATTATCAAAGTTAACTCTTTTTGGCTTAATAATAATTGGAATGAAAGTAAACTTGAGAATTATATCCCTATTTCTATTTTTGACAAATTTAGAAATATCCCCATTTCTTCTAATAGACCTAATCAAATTCTTTTTAAGCTTTGTTATAATGGTGATTTTGTTCTTAAAGAGGTTCATAATTTTATTAAAGTTTGAAACAATATCATTCCCATTTCCTATTCAATTTTTTTGCTTGGAGGATTTTGAATAACTTTATTCTGTGGACTCTTTGCTTTGACTAGGTTTTATTTACCATCAAAATGCCATTATTGCTTTCATATTGAAAATATAAATCATGTTTTTTTGTCAATGGTGTTATTGCTTCTAAATTATGGCTTTGGTATGATGATTTATTTAATACCAACTATCTTCATGGTTCTCTTTCTTTATATCAACTTCTTGAAGTTTGTTTCAAAAAAAATTGTTTATAAAAGTTTTAATTGATTACCCTTCTCTGGTTCATCTAGATGGATATAAATGATGTTAAATCTCATGGCACTCCTATGAACCATAAAAAGGATTCTATCTAAAACTACAAAAAAAAAGTTCATGCTCTACTTAACGCTAATCTTATTAGTAACATTCATTTTGGAGGCTATAAATTTGTGGCTACAAAATTGGGTATCATTCTGCCTGACTTGGACCAATATAAAGGTGCTAGGATTATCCATTGGATCAAACCTAAAGACAACTTGATTAAAATGATTGATGCTTAGCTTCCAATAAATATGGTTGTGGTGGTATCCTTAGGGATTCTAAAGGTACTATCATTTGTACTTTTCCTATCCTCTCAAACCTGTTACATTATTTTTGTTGAGCTTATGGCTATTAATAAAGCTATTGAAACTTGTTTGAATAGAGGTTTTCTCAACATGGATTGAAGTTGATGCTCTCTTTGCTTCTATACATGCTTAATTCCAATAGAAATGGGAATCTTGAATTATTTTATCTTCTTAATCATACAAAAATCTTCTCTCATAAGTTTGTTTTAAAATTTCCCACATCCTTCATGAAGGTAATGCTTGTGCTAATTTCTTGGCTAATTTAGGTGCCAACTTAACTGAGTTCACTTTATTTGATAACCAAATGTTCCCTAAACTACTAAGAGGCTTGGTTAATCTAGATAATACTGGATTGCCTTATCTTAGATTATAATTTCTTGGCTTGGTTTCTTTTGTGTTGGTTTTGATGAGCCTTGCTTTTTTTGTTAAACCCTCTTTGGGTTGTGGTTATTTGCTTATTTTCATTCTTTGGCTGTTGTTACTTTTGACCTTTTTTCTTTTGGGTTGGTGTTTACTCCTGGTTATTATCATTGCACCTCGA
This sequence comes from Cymbidium sinense, assembly GCA_021442155.1. Taxonomy (NCBI): domain Eukaryota; kingdom Viridiplantae; phylum Streptophyta; class Magnoliopsida; order Asparagales; family Orchidaceae; genus Cymbidium; species Cymbidium sinense. The sequence goes on along the minus strand of JAKCPB010000280.1, from coordinate 86,915 downwards.
TTGATTTGGTTTTTTCGGCTTGGTGGTCACTATTTTCACGGATGTGTTTTTACCACATTTTTCCTTGCTATTTTTGATAACCTCTTGGGTTGTGGCGTTTTTCCTCCCTATATGGGTTTTGCCTCATTTGGGCTGGTTGCTCACTTATTTTGGATCTCTCTGTGGTGGTTGAATGGGTTATTTGTTTGTTGGGTTGGAGCGATGATGGCTAGTTAGGTTAGCTAGCTAGTTGGTTGTTTTGGCTATGTTTTCCTTTTGGTGACATATCTGGGGGACTATTAGTGGTTTAGCTTTGGCTTCATTTTGGAATGGTGGAGGTTTATGTTTGGCTGTTACTTTCTCTGTCTTGTTGACTAGGCCTTGGTGGTCAGTTTTTCTTATTCTATTTGTTTCTTTTGGTTTTGGTTTCATCCTCCACCTATTTTAGCCTTCCTCTCTTGGTTACAGTGACTTTGGGTTTGGTTATTGATCTAGGTTGGCTAGTTATGGACTTTTTGGTGGCTGTTATTTTCCTGGATGTCTTCAGTGATTTTGGCTTGATGCCTACTATTGGCCTTTACATTGACTTGGGTTTTATGTTGCTATGGTGGTTGGCTAGGAGTCTATGTTGGCTAGCTATATTGGTTGATTGTTTCTCTATTGTGTGGTGTTTTGCTTATTTTTATTTTTTTTGCTTTTCCTTGGCTGATGGGGATCTTTCCTTTGTTGGTTACTAATGATGGGCTATTATCTGGTGGCGCCTTATGGATGTTTTTACTTAGCGGTTTGGTGGAGGACTTTTAGTTGTCCTTGGAATCTTAGTTCGCCTTTCTCTTTGTTGGTTATTTTTCTTCTTCTTCTTGGCCAATTTGTTGCGACTTTTTGCTATCAAACCTTTGTTGATCCTTCTAAATTGGGATTTTTTTTCGGTGGTTGGTGGCTCCTTTGGCTTCTGTGTGTCTTTGTTGGCTTGTTCATGTATGATGGTGGTGGTTTTTGTGTTATTGCTTGGTTTCATTAACCCAATGATCTTTCAATAACTTTTGGGTTCTTGGCTTTATGTGATTTGCCTATTGTGGGTTTTAGTTGGTGGCTTGGCTACTTAATGGCTACTGGCTGATTATTTTCTCTATTTATTTGGTGCAGGATTGGATCACTATGGACTGCTTGCCATGGATATGGTGCTCAAGTATCTTGGCTATGATGGCTTTGATGTTACTCACCTCCTCTCTTTGGTTGCTAGCTTTACATATGATTGTAACCCTTCTAAGTTGGGATGCTCATATGTATTGTTATGAGATGATCTTAATTGAGCGAGCCTTTTCATTCTCTCTCTCCTTTTGTTCTCTTTATCCTTATCCTTTAGCTATGACTTTTGCCTTGGTAGTGTTTTTTTGCATAATTCTTTCATAGGTTGGAACTTTCAAGGCCCATTTCTTAGTCATCCCTACTACTGCTGTTGTGGAGCTTGCTTATTTTGCTTTCTTAAAAGAATCATGAACTGCTGCTGACTCAACCTTTTTCTATTTTCATGCTTTATTTTGTTTTACTTTGTGACATTTTTCTCTCATGCTTTATAGTTGTTGTTTTTGCCCATTTGTTTTCTTTTCTTCTACTAATGTACTTAGATGGGGGTTTAGCTCTTTAAGTTTTTTTTATTACTCATGTTGTAGAATTATTTACCCCTTTTAAGGACATTGTATCTTTTCCTTTTTTATGGTAATAAAATTATAACTTTTTTAAAACCCTAAAACCCTAAACCTAAACCCTAAACCTAAAACCCTAAACCACAAATCCTAAACCCTAAACCCTAAACCTAAACTCTAAACCACTCCCAAACCCACACCTAAACCCTAAACCTACCCTAAAACCCCCAAAAATCCTAAACCTAAACCCTAAACCTACACTAAACCCTAAAACCAAAAAATCACCAAACCCTAAAATAAAATCTCTCCAAACCCTACTAACCTAACCCTCTTTAAAACTTAAACCTAAACTAAACCACAAAACCTGAAAACCTAAACCCACCACCTAAACCTTAAAATAACTAAATCTCACTCACTAACTCCTAACCCACTCCCTAACAAAACTCTAAACCCTAAACCTAAACCTCCTCCACTAACTGACCCCAAAATCCTAACCCCAAAACCTAAACCCTAACCTAAACCTACCACTACCAAACCCTAAAACCTAAACCCTGAACTAACTAAAATAAAAAATAAAATAATATGAAACCTAAACTAAAACCTAAAACCTAAAAAATAAAATAAAATAAATAATAAAAATAAACTAAAATAAATAAAACCTAAACTAAACTAAAAATAAAATAAACCTAAGAATAAAACCTAAATAAATTAAAAACTAAATGTAAAATAAAATAAAATAAACTAAAAATAAAATAAAACTAAATATAAACCTAAATCTAAACCTAAAATAAACCTAAAATAAATAAAAATAAAACCTAAACCCTAAAACCTTAAACCTAAACCTAAACCTAAACCCAAGAAAGGGAGAACTTGGCGGCGAACATCACATCAAACCAGTCTAGATCCGTAGTGGAGGGAAGGTGGAGGCACCAATTATCCTTGATGGTGGGGATCTTGAGGTTCTAGTGGATGTGGAGGTGGTGGTTGGAGCAGTGGTTGTTATGGAAGCAGGTGGAGCAACGGAGGTTACAGTAGGGATGGTGGTGAAGGGAGAGATCGGGGATATAATGGTGGATCTCGCTACTCAAGAGGCCGGAGTGGTTCTGATGGGAACTAGAGAAGCTAAAGAATATCCCCCTAAAATCCTAAAACCTAAAACCCTAAACCCTAAAAACCTAAAAACCTAAAGTTGAACTAAATAAAACATAAAAATAAAATAAAATAATAAAATAAAATAAAAACCTAAACTAAAACTTAAACTTAAACCTAAAAATAAAATAAAATAAACTAATAAAATATAAACTAAAAAAATAAATAAAAACTAAACTAAACTAAAAAATAAAATAAATGTAAGAATAAAAATAAAATAAAATAAAATTAAATGTAAATAAAATAAAATAATCCTAAAATAAAATAAAATAAAATTAGATAAAAGCCTAAACCTAAAAACCAAAAAAAAAAAATAAAACCTAAAAGTAAATAAAAAATAAAACCTAGACCCTAAAACCTAATAAACTTAAACCTAAACCTAAACCTAAACCCTAAGAATGGGCAGAACCATAACGGTAGGAACCTCACCATCAACCAAGCTCAGTCAAGATCTGGGGGTGGAGGTGGAGGTGGCAGTTACCACAGTGGTGGTGGGGGATCTGGAGGTGCTAGTGGATATGAAGGCGATGGTCGGAGTAGTGGTGGTTATGGAAGTGGGAGGAGCGATAGAGGTTGTAGCTGTGGTGATGGCGGAGGGAGAGATAGGGGTGGTTCTGATGGGAACTGGAAAAATTAAAGAATGGCAGATCTGATCTGCTGCTTATGGAACTATGTCTTAATAGTAGAGACAGTTCTATTTATCTAGGGTTTTTGATTTGCACTATGCATGCTCATTTTTATATATGTCGTCACTTGTGTCTTTGAAAACTTGGCATGTTACTTGGTTGGTGAAATCGAAAGAAGAAATGTTGAATTTGAATTTGTTCTTTATTAAAAAAACCAAAAACCCTAACCCCTATACTAAAACCTGAACCCTAAACATAAAACCTAAACCCTAAACCATAAAAACCCCAAACCCCAAACTCTAAACCCTAAACTCTAAAATACTAAACCCTAAACCCTAAAACATAAACCCTAAATCCTAAACCCTAAACACTAAACCCTTACCCTAACCCTAAACCCTTACAAAATTTGACCGATCTGATGGGAACTGGAGAAACTAAAGAATGACCGATCTGATCTGTTACTTATGGAACTGTGTTTTTATAATAGAGACGGTTCTAGTTATCTAGGGTTTTTTATTTGCTCTATGAATGCTCATTTTTTTATCAATATCGTCGCTTGTGTCTTACAAAACTTGGTGTGTTACTTGGTTGGTTAAATAAAATAGAAGAATGTTGAATATGAATTTGTTCTCTGTTAAAAAAAACTAAAAACCCAAAACCCAGAATTAAAACCTGAACCCTAAACATAAAACTTAAACCCTAAACCCTAAACCATAAAAACCCCAAACCCTAAACACTAAACCTTAAACCATAAATCCAAAACCCTAAAAATCTAGACCCTAAACCATAAACTCTAAAACTTAAACCCTAAACACAAAACCCATAACCCAAAACCCAAAACCATAAACCTTAAACCCTAAACCCAAACCCCTAACCCTAATCCTAAACCTTGTTTAATATTTCTTCTTTTTGATTTCATCAACCAAGTAAAACACCAAGTTTTCTAAGACACAAGCGATGACATAGATAAAAAATGAGCATGCATAGAGTAAATAAAAAACTCTAGATAACTAGAACCATCTCTATTATAAAGACATAGCCATAAGCAAGATGATCCGTTTTTCGCCTCATCAACCACCCTCACTCGAAAACGGATCCACCATCATATCCCTGATCCTCCCTCCGTCACCACCATGGCTGTAACCTCCATCGCTCCTCCTGCTTCCTTAACCATCACTGCTCCGACTACCACCTCCATATCGATCATCACATCTAGATCCCCCACCACCATTGTGATAACTACCCTCCGCTTCACTTCCACCAGATCTAGATCAGCCTGGTGGTGATGTTCCTGCCATCAAGCTTCTACCCATTCTTAGGGTTTAGGTTTAGGTTTAAGTTTATTAGGTTTTAGGGTTTAGGTTTTATTTATTTATTTATTTTTAGGTTCTATTGTTAGGTTTATTTTTTTGGTTTAGGTTTTTATTTAGTTTTTATTTTATTTTATTTTGGGTGTATTTTAGGTTTATTTTATTTTTATATCAGATTTTGTTTTTATTTAATTTAGGTTTTTTATTCTTGGGTTTTCTATTAATTTTTTAGTTTAATTTAGGTTATTATTTATTTTATTTTTGTTTATTTTTTATTATTTATTATTTTATTTTGGATTTAAGTTTTATGATTATTTTATTTTTATATTTATATTTTATTTAGGTTTTTTTATTTATTTTGTTTTATTTAGTTTAGTTTAGGTTTTAGGTTTTATGGTTTAGGGTTAAAGGTTTAGAGTTTAAGGTTTAGGGGTTTAGGGTGGTTAGGGTTTAGGAGGTTAGGGGTGGATGGTTTAGGGAGTGTTTAGGTTTAGGTTTAGGGTTTAGGTTATTAGGGTTTGGTGGGTGGTTAGTTTAGATTGGCATTAAAAAGAGCATGAATTTTTTCTTTAGTTCTAGCCATGATCTTTTTATGTTTCATTGGAATACCAAGATATTTAGCATCATTTCTATCCATCCAAATGAACTAGATAAGGGTAATATCAATTAAAACTTTTATATGACCTTTCACAGTGTTTTTGAAATAGGCTTCAAGAAGTTGATATAAAGAAAGGGAACCATGAAAATAGTTGGAATTAAATAAATAATCATACCAAAACCATAATTTTTAAGCAATATCACCATTTCAAAAGAGATGATTTACATTTTCAATATGAAAGCAACAATATCACTTTAAAGGTAAATAAAACCCTTTAGTCCGTGAGTAAGAGTCCAAAGGAATATAGTTATCAAAATCCTCCAAGCTAAAATTGAATAAGAAATGGGAATGATATTGTTCCAAATTTTAATAAAAACATTACAAAGGTGTTGTTTATCTTTAATAAAATTCATAACCTCTTTAAGAACAAAATCACCATTATGAGAAAGTAAAAAGAATTTGATTAGGTTTCTAGAAATAATGGGAATATTTAAAGTTGTCAAAAAGAGAAATATAGATATAGTTCTCCAATTTATTTTAATTCTGATTGTTTGAGCCAAAAAGAATTAACTTTGATAGTTGTAGTATAGTGGGTACATAATTGGGTGTCAATTGAACCATTGCCAATCAAATTGTCTTGCCAAAAGAAGGAAGAACCCGACTGGATACCCCAAGATATTAATGATCCAGTAACCCATTTAATGTAACAAAGCCTTTTCCAAACCGGAGAGTCACCAACTTTATAAGCATAGTTAGGGGTGTTTTCCTTGATAATATTGTTTCATCATAAAATTAGCCCAAAGGCTATCATTCTTTCTAAAATTCCACCAGAGTTTATGAGTAATGATAGCTTCATGAATAGGTTTGCAACCAAGAGCACCATCACCCAAAGGACCACAATATTTATGCCAAGATGTCCAATGCATTCTTTTAATAGAATTATTAAAGCCCCAAAAAAAATTTGTTAAGCAAACGATCAATTCTAATAAGAGTAGCATTAGTGGGAATAATAGTTTGAATCAAATAAAGAGGCATAGAGTTGAAAGTGCTTTTAAGGATAGTGAGCCTACCGCCAAAGGATAGTAAATGGAATTCCCAAATAGATATTTTATTTGTAATTTTTTGAATTAACTCATCAAAAAGGTGGGAACTTTTCAGGTCTTCAAAGAGTAGAGCACCCAAGTACTTAAGAGGAAAGTGTTGATGTTTAAAATTTGTAATATGAAGGATTTGATTGATTTTATTATTGGAGATACTAAAGGATGTGATAAAATAACTTTTGTTATCATTGAACAAAAGCCAACTTTCTCTACCAAATTTATTTAAAAAATTCTTACTTAAGAGGTAAGTGTTGATGTTTAAAATTTGTGATATGAAGGATTTGATTGATTTTATTATTGGAGATACTAAAGGATGTGATAAAACAACTTTTGTTATCATTGAACAAAAGCCAACTTTCTCTACCAAATTTATTTAAAAAATTCTTAAGATGCTTGATGTTGTGCGCATTGTAGAAAATAATGAAATCATCTCCAAAACTTAGATGAAAAATAGGGAGACCACCAATAGTTTTATAGTACATACTAGGATTTTTTTTAAGAATAAATCTTTGATGCTTTTATATAAGTACTCAATAGTAATAATAAATAAAGCTGGAGATAAGGGATCCCCTTGTCTTAAGCCATAGGAAGAGGGAAAGAAACCCAAGGCTTCTCTTTTAAGAAAAATAAAAAATCAGGCATTATTAATACAATTTTCAATAAGAAGATTTAAGCTTCTAGAAAACCCAAATAAATTTAGAATATGAAAAAGGAAATCCCAAGAGATGTTATTTAAGGCTTTGGTAATATTTAATTTGAAAAGAATGTTGCCCCCTCTAGTCTTGGCATAAAGATCATGAATAAATTCTTTGGCAAGAAAATATTGTCAAAAACAGATCTACCTCTAACAAAACTAATTTGGTTTAGAGAGATAATTCTATTGAGTAAAGGACTAAGTCTATTTGTAAGGATTTTGGAAATCAGTTTATTGAAAAAGGTCAAAGACTAATAAGTCTAAAATAACTCCAAAAGTTTGGGTTATCCTTTTTAGATATGAGAATAATAGAAGTACTAGAAAAATATTTGGGAAAAGGATTAGCATTAAAAACATCAATCACTGCCTCAATCTAATCATTTTTAATCAAAAACCCACATTTCTGAAAAAATTGAGTTGTGAAACCCACCGGACCAACAACAGAATCAAAATTCATGCTATTAAAAAATTTAAAATTTTCATCTTCATTAGGCACGATGGTAAAAAAATCATTATCACCATTATTAATAATAGAAGGAATCAAGCGATTTGGAATTGCTTCATAAGGGCAAATCTTATTAAGCATATTTCTAAAGTAATCAATCACTGAATCCTTAATATCATTTTTTTCCATTTCCAATCACCATTTTCATTTTAATTTTAGAATATTATTCAAGGCTCTCTTTTTGTTAAACAAAGCATGGAAATACCTAGTATTCATGTCACCATCCATAATATTTTTACTAGCAACTTTTTGGTACCAATAAGTGTCTTCCATATTTTAAAATTTGACAAGTTTATCTTTAGCCTCAGTCAAATCTATAAGCTTAGGAGGATCAGACATAACAAAGATTTCAAGATCATAAACCAACATGTCCATGCCTTTAATATTAGCAGAAAGGTTTTTAAAATAATGCTTATTCCACCAACCCAATTTTTTTTATGTCTTTTAAGTTTAAACCAAAGTTTATTCATCCCCTAAATGAATTATCAGGATGTAAAGTGGCCTTCCAATTTTTAGAGACAACATCAAGGAAATCAATATACTGAATCCACATAATCTGGAATCTAAAAGGAGAGGAGTTATTAATTCTATTAGAATTATCTTTAACAGAAACCAGAAGAGGAGCATGATCAAATAAGGTTCTGCTTAAATGACCAATAGAAGTAATAGGCCATTGAGTAATCCAATGAGTATTAAAAAGAATCCTGTCCAACCTTTGCCAAAGTATAGAGTTTTTCTAAGTGTAATTAGAACACTTAAAGCCAATATCAACCAAGTTGCAGTCAAGGATCAATTGAAAAATTCTTCAATATAATGAATATTGGGAGAGCAACCACCACTCCATTCAGAAGAAAAAAGACTAGTATTGAAATCACCACCCACAAACCAAAGTTTGTTGATCAAGGTAGCAAAATTCCTCAAATTGTCCCAAAGGAGATTTTGACTAGATCTATAATAGAATGCTTAAACAAAAGAGCCCAAAACACAATAGTCACCATAAGAAATTTGTGGATTAACAACTTGTTGAAAATCATCAATAATAGAAACGTCAATGAAATTATTCCAAAAACACTAGATCTTATTACTAACATTAGAGTAAAACTTATTGAAGCCAGTCATTCTAGCAACATGGTTAATTTTATTATCATGAATACAAGGTTCCAAAATAATCATTAAAGAAATATTATGAATGCGATTAAGATTTTTAATGCGATTATGAATAGAGAGGGTACCATTCCCTCTAACATTCCAAATAAGAAAATTAATCATAATAAAAAGGGGGGGGTGAGCAAAGGTTAATTAAGAGAGGAGTGAGAGGCTGTAGCCAATCCAATGTTTTTGGACAATTTGGGAGGGTAATTTTTAACACTTTTTTCTTTTTAGCATGATAAGTTTGAAAACCATTTTCTTTTCCTCTAGAATCATCATCCAAGTAAGATTTAGTAACATTGGTCACCAATTTAAGAGACTTCTCCAAGTGTTTAGGGGGAAATTCACCCTCTTCCAAATCTAGATTAAGTTGACAGTAGGATTAACATGAATATCAAGATTTGAAATGAGAGACGATGATGATTTAGAACCATTTAAAGCACAAATAGTTAAATTTGGATTATAAATATTTTCAACATGCTCGACATCATTTAAATCCTCATTGAAAACTTCATTTTCATCGATCAAAGCCGACAGATGTAGGGATAGAATTAGAGGAAATGAAATTGTCATCAAATAATTTGGAAAATTTGTTATTCTCTGCATTAGAAATGTTTAACTTTAAAGAAGAGATAAAAGGTAATTCATCCTTCCCATTCTAAAAATCAGTAGAAGCCATATCAATAGTAGGAGCCAAAAATTGGTTCAACAGGAATAAGTTTGATCTTCAATGAATCAACCTCAGTTGCATCTTTTAAACCATTCTTAGGATCTGAGGCTATTTTTTGAACATATGTATGGATCGGCTTATGACTAGAAGCAAAATGTTTTGGGAGGATTTCACTTTTTTAAATGGGCATGGAGAATAAAACATTTTAAATGATCGTGGCCATGAATTTTACAATGAAAAAAAAACTAAAAGATTCTCCAATTCAACCTTTTGCAAATACCCATATTTTTTATAGCCAATCCAGTCTTCCTTAGAATATTTTTTAGTTATGTATATTTCGACTAGGATTCGAGCCACAGAGGGCCGAGATAGCTTAGTAGTAGCTTGATTGAGTTATAACAGCCAACCAAAAAGAGCCCCAACAACAAAAAGCACATGATGAGTAACAAATGGATGAGCATATTAGGAAGAAATAACCATACAGAGACAATAGGAGATTCCACCTTAATGTCAAAAAGGGGTGACCACTTCAATAAACGCATTTGACAATTAAAGATGAAGTAAGAATGATGTGCAAAAATATGTGAATAATCTAGATCATTAAAAGTTGTATCAATATGTCAGGGTTAATATAATCAAAAAGGCACTGTAGCTTAAGATTATGAAAAAAAAGGTGTGAATCTTATCTAAATTTGGACAACATAAAGAAAATTTTATGATAAGAGAGAATTCAAAAGGTTTCTCCAATAATTCAACATCCACATCAAAGCTCATAACAGTCGTCAAACCATGAAAAGAGGTCAAAATGAGATTAATCGATTCAATAGAGTGAGAAGCCTTACCAAAGAGCGCTTCCTTAAATGATTTAGTAAAATATGATGCAATAGGGACGCCAATCTCCAAAGTGTCGGATACCCTAGCCGAAGCATCCAAAATTTTAAGTGGAGTTAAAAGAATCAAACTCACCACAGCCAACATAAAGGACAAAGCATCACGTAATCGCAAATGTTGATGCTTAGAATCAGAAATTGAAGAAAAAGAGATCCCCAATGGATACACCAAGATGGAATCAGAATTGAGAGAGAAAATAGCAGGTGGGGTTTAAGTTAGATTAGGATTAGTAACTTTAAGTTTAGTTTAGGGTGGTTTAGTGTTTAGGGGTTGGGTTTAAGTTGGGATTTAGGGGTTTAGGGGTTTGGATGTTAGTAGGGTGGGTTTGGCTCAGTGGTTGGGTGTGAGTTTAGTGCAGGGTAGTGTAGGGTCAGGGTTTGGGTTAGGATTTAGGGTGTAGGATTTTTTATTTTATTTTAAAATTAAGCAAACCCAGGTTTAGGTTTATCAGTTTATTTAGTATTTTTATTTTGGTTTATTTTATTTTATTTTATTTTAAGTTTATTTTTATTTAGTTTAATTTATTTAATTTAGGTTTATTTATTTTAGTAATAGTTTAGGTCATTTTAACCTTATTTTTATTTAATTTTTCAATATTTTCAAGCCCAGTTTAGGTTTATCTTTATCTTAGCTCAGGTCAGGTTTATTTTAGATTTATTTTAGCCTTTTATCTTGGTCAGCTTTAGCTCAGTTTTAGGGTTTAGGAGTGGTGGCCCAGGGCTCAGGGGCTCAGGGTCAGGCCCAGTGGCCCAGGCAGGTCAGTTTAGTGGCCAGTTTTAGGGTCAGTGGCCCAGTGGCTAGGATCTGGGCCAGTATTTGGGGCTCAGGCCTGGGCTGGGGCCCAGGTAGGGCTAGTGGTTTACAGGATTAGGGTCAGGTCAGGCCCAGTGGCCCAGCTCAGGGCCTGTGAGTTTAGGCCTAGGTCATTTATTTTAAATCGACAGGTAGTTTATTTAGTTTATTTTTAAGCAAATTTTATTTTGATTTAATTTTATTTTTATTTTAGTTTATTTAGTTTATTTATTTATTAGTTTTTATTTTAATTTATTTTTTAGGTTTAGGTTTAAGTTTATTTTAGTTTTATTTTATAATTAATATTTTTTTCAATATTTTTATATGCTAGTTTAGGTCTTTATTTTATTTTTTTAGGTTTAGGTTTATTCTTTATTTTTTAGGTTGTTTAGTTTAGGTTTATGTATTTTTTAGAATGTATTTTAGTTTATATTTTATTTATTTTAGGTATTGGGAGAATTTGTGTAGATAGTGGATTTTGGGTGGGTGGGTGGGTTAGGGTTTTGGTTTAGATTTGTGGTTTAGCATTTGGGTTTAGGGTTTAGGTAGTTTTTATTTGTTTTATTTTATTATTTTAAATTACAAACCCAAGATTTAGGTTTAGTTTATTTTTTATTTATTTTAGTTTATTTTATTTTATTTTATTTTATTTATTTTAATTTTATTTGTTTATTATTTATTTTATGTTTATTTATTTTAGTTTTTTAGGTTTAGGTTTAGTTTATGGTTTTAGTTTAGTTTATTTTATTTTATTTTATTTAGGTTTAATTATAATTTAGGTTTATTAGTTTATTTTATTTTTGGTTTATTTTAGGTTTTAGGTTTTATTATTATAGTTTAGGTTTTATTTTATTTTATTTAGTTTAGGTTTAGAAAGTTTAGTTTTATTTTAGTTTAGGTTTATTTATTTTAGTTTAGTTTATATCTTTTAGTTTTATTTTATTTAGGTTTAGTTTTAGTTTAGGTTTTATTTATTTATTTTAGGTTTATTTAGAGGGTTTATTTTATTTTATTTTAGGTTATTTTTTATTTTATAATTTTATTTTATTTATTTTTTTATTAATTTTAGGTTTATTTTATTTTATTTAGTTCTTATTTTATTTTATTTCTTTAGATTAGGTTTATTTAGGTTTTAATTTATGTTTTAATTTATTTTTTTTTTTCATTTTATTTTGATTTAGGTTTTATTTTTATTTTTAGTTTTAATTTTATTTAGGTTTTTGTGGGTTTAGGTTTTTTTATTTTAGGTTTATTTTAAGTTTAAATTTTTTTAGGTTTATATTATTTTTTATTTTATTTATTTTAGTTTAGTTTAGTTTAAGGTTTTTTTAGGTTTATTTTATTATTTAGTAGTTTATTTTATTTTGTTTATTTTATTTTTATTTTAGATTTAGTTTTTTTTTTTATTTTAGTTTATTTTATTTTAAATATTTTAAGTTTTATTTTTTCTTTTTTTTAGGTTTTTTATTTTTTATGTTACATTTAGTTATTTTATTTAGGTTTTAATTAGATTTATTTTATTTTAATTTAGTTTAAGTTTTATTTATTTTATTTTATTTTTTTTTTATTTTTAGTTTAGGTTTAGGTTTTTTGGTTTATAGGTTTCTTAAATTTTATTATTTTATTTTAGGTTTAGGTTTTTTTATTTATTTTATTTTTTAGGTTTATATTTTTAGGTTTTTGGGTTTAGGTTTGGTATGTTTTGTAGGGTTTAGGGTTTAGGGCCTAGGGCTTAGGGTTTAGTATGGTCAGGTTTTAGGGATTTTAGGGTTAAGAGTTTTATAATTTATTTATTATTATTTTATTTTTAAAATAGCAAACCATAGGGTTTATTTTAGTTTATTTTATGCATTTTATTTATTTTATTTTATTTTGATTTAAGTTTATTTTATTTAATTAGTTTATTTATTATTTATCATTTAAGTTTTATTTTAATTTTTTTTAGTAGGTTTAGGTAGTTTATTTTAGTTTAGTTTTATCTATTTATTTTAGGTGATCTTTTTTTTGGTAAGTAGGTTTTAGGTTTAGTTTTAGGTTTTATTTTTTTAGTTTAGTTTAGTATGTTAAAGTTTTAGGGTTTATTATTTATCTTAGAATTTTATTAGGCCCAGTTTAGTGGTGTAGTGAATTAGGGTTTAGAGTAGGTTTTGGGTCAGTCAAGTTTGTGATTTAGGTTTTTGTTTGGGCTTTTTAGGTTTAGTAGAAGGGCCAGGGTTTTATTTTATTTTATTTTATTTTTTTATGTTTTAAATTAAGTAAACAAGTAGGTTTAGTTTGTTTTGCTCATTTATTTTATTTATTTTAGTTTATTATTTATTTATTTATTTATTTATTTTATTTTTATTTAGGTTTATTTATTTATTTTAGGTTTAGTTTAGTTTATTACTTTTAGGTTTTGCTTTTATTTTTTATTTTTAGGTTTAGTTTTTTTTTATTTTATTTTATTTAGGTTTAGATTTTAGGTTTTTATTTTTCTTTTTTTATGTATTTTCTTAGTTAAGCATTTGGTTTATTTTTAGTTTATTTTATTATATTTAGTTCAGGTTAAACTTTTGGTTTAGTTTATTTTAGGTTTAGGTTTAGGTTTAGGTTTTATTTATTTTAGTTTAATTTATCTTAATTTAAGTTTATTTTATTTTAATTATAGGTTTAGATTTTTTTTTAGTTTTGGGTTTAGTTTATTTTTTTTATTTTAGGTTTTATTTTAGGTTTATGTTTTAGTTTATTTTTTTTAGGTTTTATTTAGTTTTGATTTAATTTTATTTTAGGTTAATTTTATTTTATTTTAGGTTTAGTTTTTTTAATTTATTAGTTTAGGTTTTATTTATTTATTTTACTTTAGTTTTAATTTTTATTTTATTTTCTTTTATTTTAGATTTAGCTTTAGGTTTTAGTTTATGTTTTATTTTATTTGATTTTTTCATTTTATTTTGGTTTTGGTTTATTTATTCATTTTATTTTTTAGGTTTATTTATTTAGTTTAGGTTTTATATTTTTTTTTAGGGTAGGTTTAGTTTTATTGTTAGGTTTTATTTTTAGTTTAGTTTAATTTTATTTTTTATTTTATTTATTATTAGTTTATTTTGTTAGATTTTATTTATTATTTAGTTTATTTTTTGTTTATTTTATTTTTATTTTAGGTTTAGTTTTTTTACTAGTTTGTGTTTTAATTTATTTATTTAATTTATTTAGTTTACCATATTTATGTTATTTATTTATTTATTTTAATCTAGTAGTTTATTTATATATAGTTTTATTTTATTTTATCTTATTTATTTTTGCTTCAAGTTTATTTTAGTAGGTTTTTTTATATTTATTATTTATTTTTAGGTTTTATCTATTTTATAGTTTTATCTTTAGCTCAGAGGTTTGGTCAGGGGCCTGCACAGGGCCCAAGGCCCAGGGCCCAGTGGCCAGGTCAGACTCAGGGCCCAGGGCCCAGAGTTTAGGGTTGTGGCAGTGAGGGGCAGTGATCTGGTGGATCTTAGGGTTTAGGGCCCAGTGTCAGGTCAGTTTGATTAGGTAGATTTGGGTAGGCTTCCAGGTTTAGGGTCAGGGCTAGGCCAGTTTTGTGTCAGTGGCCTGTGGCCCAGGGGTTGTGGGTGGCTCAGTGGCCTAGCCTGGGTGGTCAGCCTAGTCAGGTTTAGTCCTTTAGGGTCATGGCTCATGGTTTAGGGCCTAGGTTTAGGGAGGATTCAGGGTCCGTGGTTAAGGCCTAGAGTTTTTTAAAAAAAAAGCAAACCAACATGTAAGTTCTTTAGTTTATTTATTTTATTTTATTTATTTTATTTATTATTAATTTTATTTTTTATCTAGTTTATTTATTTTAAATGATTTTATTTTAGTTTATTTTTTAGTTTAGGTTTATGTTTATGTTTTTAGTTTTATTTTATTTTATTTTATTTAGTTTATTTTTATTTTAGGTTTAGTTTTTTATATTTATTTTAGGTTTAAGTTTTAAGTTTATTATAGGTTTATTTTAGGTTTTATTTTAGATTTAGGTTTAGGTTTTATTTTAGTTTTATTTTATTTTATTTTATTTATTTTTATCATCTTACATTTAGTTTTATTTTATTTATGTTTTTATATTTAGGTTTATTTTAATTTTTTTGTTTAGTTTAGGTTTTATTTATTTTATTTTAGTTTAGTTTTTATTTTTATTTTATTTTAGGTTTAGGTTTTTTTAGTTTATGTTTTTATTTTATTTAGGTTTAGTTTTTAATTATTTAATTTTAGGTTTTAGTTTAGGGTTTCAAGTTTTTAGGGTTTAAGGTTTAGGGTTTTATGCTTTAGGGCTTAGGGTTTAGCCAGCATCAATTTTAGGGATTTAGCCAGCGTCCAAAAGATGAATTTCCAAATAAGAATGATCAAATGCACATATACGTCAATTTTAGGGATTTAAATAAGGCATGTACAAAAGATGAATTTTCACTACCAATCCCAGAGCTAATGGTGGACATTACCTCATCTCATGCAGTCTTCTCTTTCATGGATGGCTCATCTAGATATAACTAAATAAAGAGGGCCCCTAAAGATAAAAGAAACACTTTTAGAACACCATCGAGTCTATTGCTATTCATGCCTTTCCCTTAAAATGCCAATGCTACATACCGGCTATGACTGAATCTTTGATGAACTCATTCATCATCAAGTCGAGTGCTATCTCGATGATCTCATGGTCAAAAGTAGAGAGAAGGAAGACCATCTCCTTGACTTAAGAGTAGTTTTCGAACAGTTAAGATAATTTAACCTCAAAATGAACTACCTAAAGTGTGAATTCAGAGCAACTTCAAGGAAATTCCTTGGGTTTGTTGTCCGACACCAGGGAATTGAAATAGATTGGGAGAAGATCAAGGCGATATTAGAAATGTCACCCCCTAAAAGTTTAACTCAAATCAAATCATTCCAAGGGCGGTTGGCATATCTAAAATGCTTTATATTCCAACCTATTGAAAAGATGTCAGCCATTCTGAACACTTGTCAAAATGGATGACAAGTGTAAAAATGCCTTCGAAGACATCAAGCATTACCTGATGACGCTGTCGGTTTCAGTAGCCCCTATCCCGAGAAAGTAGCACATACTTTACATTGTTGCGTTAGATGATTCCTTTGGTGTTTTGTTGGCCAAAGTCAATTATGAAGGTAAGGAAAATGCACTATACTACCTCAACCATCATCTAATCCCTGCTAACGCTAATTATCCACCCATTGAGAAGCATTGCCTAGCTTTAGTCTTTGCATCCCAAAATGTACACCACTACATGCTTCCTCATAAGGTGAACTTAATCTCTAGAATCAATCCACTACAGTATCTCATGACACGGCTGATGCTATCCGGACAATTGGCATGATGGTCCATGCCCCTCTCGTAGTTTGACATTACCTTCGTACCCGTCCGTGCATGAAAGGACAAGCGCCAGGATTTCTTAAAAGACACCGCTTCTCGACTCTAGTAATGACCCCATGAACAAATCATGAACTTATGGGATACTAGCATTCACCATTGGGAGATGTACTTTGATGGTGTGATCTTCCTCTAAAAAAGAGGAGAAGAACCATAATCTACTATTCCAGGTGGGGGTAGGAATAGTTCTCTTAGACCACATGTGATGAGATTCTTATATCAGCCCAATCCTTGCACCAACAATGAAATCGAATATGAGGCTATGATTGCTGATCTTTAGTTAGCCATTAAGCATCTAGAACATCAACATCTTTGGGGATTCTCAATTAATTATCAACTAAATCATTGGGTCCTATAATGTTATGAAGCCTAAGCTCCATCACAACCATAATTACACCATAGAGTTGTTGGCTCAAATTCCAGAGGTTACCATTTATAATATTCCTCATGGAGAGAATGTTGTAGTGTATGCTTTAACTAAGCTTTGTAAGGAGTTGTCATATCTGGAGGATGAGTCCATATCAATAAAGGTCCAAAATAGACAAGTCTTGTCCCTTAATATTGAACTCATCAAAAGTACTCTGGAAGGAAAGGTTGCATTGCCAAGAAGGACAAGGAGTTAGATTAGGTAACCATTCATGGATTACCTAAATAAAGGCAAACAACCTCAAGAGAAGTCCTAAGCCCATCAGATGAAGCAGAGAGCAATTTCCTATGCTCCTATGGATGGTGTCTTGTACTACCAGTCCTTTCATCATATGTGGTTACGTTATTTAGATAAGCATGAATCCCTTAAGATCATGATCCAGGTACAGTCAGGATTATGTGGAACCAACCAATCTAGTTCAAAGATGAAAGCCGAGATAAAGAGACTAGGATACTATTGGCCATCGTTGATCAAAGATTGCATGGATACAGCAAGGTGATTCCACCAATGTCAAATACACTATGTGGCCAATCAAGTGTTAGGGTGCCGACATAGTGGGTCTGATTGATCCTCCATCTTTTAAGGGCCATCGGTTCATCTTAGCCGCTACTGACTACTTTTCCAAATGGGCAAAGGCAGTTCAGCTTAGAGAGCTCATAGCTCAGCTTGTGCTCCAGTATCGTATATAAGTTTAGAGAGTCTTGATGAATTATATCTGATAATAGGACTGCATTCAAGACCACTGAGATCAACAACTTTTCCTGAAGACAAAGCATCGATTGAAGATATCTACCATCAACTACCTGAGGGAAAATGCCTTAGCAGAAGCCATTAAAAAAACTCTCATCCAAATACTAAAGAAGACACTCGACAACAACAAGCGATAGGGACATGAGCACTTAGTTGAAGCCTTGTGGGCCTACCACACCACATATAGAACTCCAACTCAGTCTACTCCTTTCTACTTAGTGCATGGGTATGAAGTCATTCTACCATTAGAAGTTCAACTCCCATCACTAACAAAGTAGCAAGATCACAACAAAGTAGGTTGGAAGATTTTGAAGGTTTGAGGAGAGAAGCTCGCAGTGCATGTCAAAATCTCAAGTTATACAAAGCTAAAATAATTCAAGCTCACAACAAGTTGGTCCTCTTTGAGCTTTTCAAATAGAGAGCTTATTTTAGTTCTAAAGAGACATTGTTGCCCATCGTAAGATGGGAGGCAAGTTTGAACCCACATGGGAAGGTCCTTTGCCATAGATGATGGCCTACCAAGGATCTTATCAGGGAGGAGAGTGCCCAATGCTTCCAATCAATGGGCTCTACTTAAAGAAATATTATAAATCATGTTTAAAAAATAATTATCATCATGAAAATTCCATCTCAAATTCAATCTCTTCCATGTTAAAAGTATTCTATCACACCATAGATTGGAGCATTATGTAAGGAAAAAACCCGAAAAGTGGCATCCTATCCTTCATCGACACAACACAAACATAAACTATACACAAATATATAAAAAACCCATATCTTTGTCTCATGAGTTGAGATAATGCCCCAACACACTCGATGTAGGTGGATGACATGCTACCCTGCTTGTGTGTCACCCTAGTGGTCTTCTTGCTTTGGATGATGCAAGTATTCTACGCTTTCCTTCCATACTTGGCCACTACACACCGATGAGCACTTGTTAGTTTGATAGGCCTTACTGCATGGCTGATAACCTACATCATGTTTGCTTCGTTTAAGAGGATGTGAGTATGCTATTCTTTCTTCTTGGATTACCCTTCATGCACTGACTAGGTCAAGTATATTTAAGGTTTAGAATAAGTCCCTAGCGCTCCTTCCCTCCACTTCTTCAAGTCTATGTCGGTCCTTCGGGGCTCCCGCTTAGTAATGCTCTCTGGTCGATAGCATCTGTCTCACCGACAATAGACTATCTCGAAGATTAGTTCCACTTGGAAAGTTATAATCCTACACACTTTATTTCAAGATTGATCATTGCACACCGACGGGCACCTTAGTTTGGTTGGTTCTCACTATGCCAATGGATACACCACTCATGCTGATGGATACACAATAGGTTGGTTGGTTTTTGCACCTTAGGATGCACCACTCATGGAAAATGTAAGTCTACTACACTTTCTCCTTGAGTTAGCCACCATACCCCTATAGGCTTACTTTTCCATGGCTCGGGATAACTCCCTGAGTAACACCTCCCATGTGGGCACTATATTTGGATCACATCCTTTATTTAGACACTCAAGTTATCAAATTAGATTCCCCTAGTAACCACCCCTATGGTTGGAGAATCTATCATGTGGATGCGATTCTCCCTTGGTTCAATAAGAGATGGGTCAAGGACATAGCCCTTCTCTGTGGTCCCTGCACACCAAGGTCCACATAAACATATAAATAAAATATAAATTCACTTGTGAATTAGAGGACACCCATGGTACCTTTTTTCCATAGATATTTTATTTTTTAGGCGGTGTAACAAAACTCCCCTATAGAATCTACTCTTGAGTTGATATAAGTCCCCTAACAACATTCACTCATTAGTAGCCCCAAGTTGATTTGATTTGTGCTACCAAAAGTCACCAGTGGTTGTTCCTTACTTTAAAGATGTAAGTCTACCATGCCTTCTTCCAAGCATAGCAAGGCAACCCCAGGTTAATAGCTCTACCCCGGGTAGACTATCCCTTTAGATTTGTAAATCTCGAGATAGGACAAGTCTAATGGCCCCTTCTGGGTCCATCGCCATCATGGTTCATAAATTAAATCTATCAAATTTGATTCACATCCCCATGATATGCCTCAATTCAAAATCAAACTAAACCAAACAAACCATATCAAAACACATGAAATTAAGATAAAATTAACCCTGACTACTTTGAGTTGACATAAGTCCCTGACAGCATTCACTTAGTAGTCACCCTAGGTCAATTTATTTGTGCATCCAACGTCACCTAGCTTGTTCCTCACTTTGGAAGATGATGTAAGTCTACACCTTCTTCTTAGCTTACATTGTTGTACACTAAAGGCAACCCCTTAGGTTGGGTAGCTCTACCCATGGCCTATCTCTTTGGATTTGTAAACTTGAGGTAGGTCATATAACCCCTTCTCGTGGGTCCATCACGCCGGGCTACATTAACTCAGATTAAATTAAACATAATCTGATTTTCCCTATGGGAGTTAAATCACACCCTTCTCCCCATTGTAGCCCAAAATCATATATAAACAACTCAACCAAATAAATCAAATTCAAAACCAACATCCCAGTGGAGGCAAATTAAATAACTCCCCTAGTAGAGCCTAAATCAAAGAAATCCAACCAAACTCATATGCCTAGTGGATACATCCCCCAAATAAATTTATGAAATCAAACTCAAATCCCAATCCCTGGATAGCGCTTCCTAGTGGAAGGTTCATATACCATCTCCCGAACTCAGCCCATATCTCGATATGCCTCCACATCAATTAAAATAAAACAAATTAAAGTTGATTCAATCTTAATCCTTGGTGAATTATAAATTCTTATCCCCAACAGATCTTCTTATCCCTGCGATTTTCTTCTTCTATGCCCTCGACATAGACCCTCACATGTCATGTCCAATGCATGTTTGATCCCTAGATCTTCCTCCATATCCTTAACATGGAATTCTCATCAAATCTTATTTCTTATCTTATGCACACCTTTAATACATCAACCAAAAGCTAACAATGTATTCATTCAAATTACATCATCCTAACATTGTAATCAACATTTTATGATTTGTGATGGTGCAAGATCAAAAAAATATACAATATCATGCTAAACATATTATGTGAATTAACACTATATTATATTATAATATATGATGTTATATTATAATTTGCTATAATAAAATATATTGTCTAACATTACACCTCTTTAGAATCACTTAAAAGGAACAAATTACAAAATTTTCTCAAAATATGAATAATGTTCATTTTGGATGTAAAAATTATTTTTCTATTAGAAATGGTACAAAATAGCATAATTTTGGTGTTGCTTCATGGTGTCTGCCATGAATTTGGCCAAATCTTTCCATCTCAATCGTCAAATTAACATTTTGTGAGTTTTGACCCAATGTATTATAACAAAAGTAAAACATACTAAAATGTACAATAACATTTAGTAACACACCACCAAATTCATATATATGTGAAGTTATATTGTTATGTACATTATATTTTAATATGCTTTCATATAATATATTATCTTACATTACACCTTAAAATGAATCACTTTAAGCAAAAAATTTATAAAATTTGGTTGAAAATTGAACATTTATTTTTTATGCAAGAATTTCATTCTTATGAATAAATGACATGCCATAACACACCCCTAATGATGTTCCCTAAAGCTTATCTTAAATTTGGGCAAATCCCATCATCTCAGTGTATAAACCAATATTTTTATGAATTATACCAACACAAACTCTACTACATCATACTATAACAAACTAAAATATGCTAAACAATAATAAGTAATACATAGTAGCATATAATGCATGATGCTACACTATGTTATGACATACTATATTAAAATACACTATAACATATTATATTATATTATATTGCATATCATATCACAAGGGATTTCTTAAGATAAAAAGTTATAAAATTAGTCTAAACAATAAAAAATTATATATTTTTTAGTCATTATTACATATTTTGAATTTAAATAATATATTATGATGCCATCTACTTATTATGAATTTGGCCAAATTCCACCATTTTAAAGTCTAAATCAACATTTTTTTTAAATAATGCTAGTGTGACATGCATGATTATAAAATACTAAAAGATTTAAAATGTGCGAACAATATATTATGATGTTATACTATGCATAAACATATAATATTTATTTTGAACATAAAACCTTACTTTTTAGACTACAAGTGGTGTAGCACACCTTTGGTACTACAACCTAATTCCCACATCAAATTTAACAAATTACATCATCTAGTTTACTAAATAAATATTTTTATGATTTATATTAATAAGACTATAAGGTACAATACCATAATATACTAAAATATTTCAAAACATCTTATAACATCTAAAAACACATCACTACATGCTTAAATATATGATGCTACATTATACTATAATATATGGTATTATAATATGATTTTAGGGTTTAGGCATTCAAATCTCAATAGTGACATTTTCATTAGCTACCATAACTATGTTAGATTAGGTCATTCTTTAGATCTACCAAAGACATCTTTATTCAAGTCAGGGTGTAGGTGGTTAGGGTTTAGTTAGTTTAGATTTAGGTGGGTTTAGAGGGTTTAGGTTTAGGGTAGGGGTGGGTTTAAGTAGGTTTAGTTTAGCTTTATGGTTTTAGGGTTTAGGTGGGGTGGAGGTTTAGGTTTAGGTTTAAGGGTTTAAATAGGGTTTAGGGTTTAGGTTTAGGTGGTGTAGGGTTTAGGTTTAAGTTTAGGTTTTGGGTTTAAGTTTAGGTTTAGTTTAAAGTAAGGTTTTAATAGAGAACAAATTCGAATTCAACATTTCTTTTTTTCGATTTCATCAACCAAGTAGCACTCCAAGTTTTCTAAGACATAAGCTACGACATAGTCAAAAATGAGCGCCCATAGATCAAATCAGAAACCCTAGATAAATAGAATCGTCTCTACTATAAAGACACAATTCCATAAGCAATAGATCAAATCGATCGTTCTTCTTCGCTTTCTCCAGCCTCTCAGAACCACCCCGCCTCTCGAGTAGGATTCTCCATCATATCCCCGATCTCTCCCCCCACCACCACCATGTGTAACCTCATCACCTCCCACCTCCATAACCACCACTACTCTGACCACCACCTCTTTATCCACTAGTATCTCCAGATCCCCCACCACCACTGTGATAACTGCCACCTCTGCCTTCACCTCCACTACCAAATCTAGATTGAGCCTAGTTGATAGTGATGTTTCTACCATCAAGGTTCTACTCATTTTTAGGGTTTAGGGTTAGTTTTAGGGTTTAGTGTTTAGGGTTTAGGATTTAGGGTTTAGGTTTTTTTAAAATTAAGTAAACTAGTAGGTTTATGTTTATTTAGTTTATTATGTTTACTTTTTTATTTATTTGAGTTTATTTTATTTTATATTTTTATTTAGATTTATTTTTATTTTTATGTATTTTTGTTTATTTGATTTAGGTTTATTAATTTTAGTATAGGTTTTTATTTTAGTTTATTTTTAGGTTTAGGTTTGTTTTTTAGTTGAGTTTTATTATTTTTTTTATTTTTAGGTTTAGGTTTTAGTTTTATTTTAGGTTTAGGTTTAGTTTTTATTTTATTTTTTTAGGTTTAGGTTTAGGTTTTATTTTAGGTTTATTTTAAGTTTTATTCTTTAGTTTAGCTTTATGTTTATTTTAGTTTAATTTATTTTATTTAGTTTAGGTTTAGGTCTAAGTTTAGGTTCTATTTATTATAGTTTAGTTTATTTTAGTTTATATTTAGGTTTATTTCATTTTGTTTATTTTATTTTATTTTAGGTTTAGGTTTTTTTAGTGTAGGGTTTAGGTTTTATTTTTTTTATTTATTTTTATTTTTTTATTTTTGGTTTACTTTTTTTAGGTTTAGGTTTATTTACTTTTAATTTTATCTATTTTAGGTTTATATTATATTTATTTTATGTTTAATTTTTATTTTATTTAGGTTTTTTATTCTTAGTTTTATTTTATTTTCTTAGTTTAGTATATGTTTATATTGATTTTATTTTAGTTTTCTTTTATTTATCATTTTATTTTATTTTTTGTTTAGGTTTAGGTTTTTATTTTATTATATTTTATTTATTTTATTTAGGTTTAGGTTTTTTATTTATTTTATTATTAGGTATTATTTAGTTAAGGTTTAGGTTTTCAGGTTTTTCGGGTTTAGGGTTTAGGGTTAATGGTTTAGTTTTAGGCTTTAAGGTTTAGGGTTTTAGAGTTTAGGGTTTTATGGTTTAGGTTTTACTGTTAGGGTTTAGGGTTAAGGGTTTAGGGTTTAGTGTTTAGGCTTTAGGGTTTAGGAGGGTTAGTTTAGTGTTCAGAGTTTAGGCTTTAAGGTTTAGGGTTAGTTTAGGGTTTATGGTTTAGGGTTTAGGATTTAGGGTTTCGGGTTTCAGGTTTAGAGTTAGTTTAGGGTTCAGGGTTTACAATTTTTTAGGGTTTAGGGTTTAGGGTTTAGGGATGTTGGTTTAGGGTTTAAGGTTTAGGGTTTGTATTAGGGTTTAGGATTTAGGGTTTAGGGTTTAGGGTTTACAATTTTTTTATTCAATAAATTGATAGGTTCAAGTTTATTTAGTTTAATTATTTCATTTTTTATTTATTTTAGTTTATTTTAATTTTTAATTTTATTTGGGTTTATTTTTTATTTTTATTTTCTTTAGTTTATTTATTTTAGGTTTATTTATATTGTTTTTAGGTTTAGGTTAAGGTTTATGCTTCTTTTTTAGTTTAGTTTTATTATTTTTTGAGGTTTAGGTTTTTTATTTATATTTTTAGGTTTTAGGTTTTTTATTTTAGGTTTTATTTTTTTAGTTTAAATTTAGGTTTATTTTTAGTTTTTTTTTATTTAATTTTGGGTTTAGGTTTAGTTTATTTTAGTTTAGGTTTAGGTTTATTTTATTTTATTTATTTTAGGTTTAGGTTTTTATTTAGTTTATATTTTATTTTTTTAGGTTTATTTTATTTTTTTATTTTATTTAGTTTTTTATTTTATTTAGGTTTTCATTTTTAGGTATATTTTATTTTTAGTTTAGTTAGTTTTTATTTATTTTATTTTAGTTTTTTATTTTATTTATTTATTTAGGTTTAGGTTTAGGTTTAGTTTTAGTTTAGTTTTCATTTTATTTTATTTTATTTTATTTAGGTTTAGGTTTATTTATTTATTTATTTTAGTTTTTAGTTTAGGCTTAGGTTTTTAGGTTTTTAGGGTTTAGGGTTTAGGGTTTAGGGTTTAGGGTTTGGGGTTTAGGGTTTAGAGTTTAGGGTTTTTGGCTTTAGGGTTTAGGGTTTAGGGTTTTAGGGTTTAGGGTTTAAGGTTTAGGGATTAGGGTTGTAGGTTTTGGATTCAAGGTTTAGGGTTTAGGGTTAGTTTTAATGTTCAGGGTTTAGGGTTTGGGTGTTTTTTTTCCTTAAATTAAGTAAACTCATAGGTTTATGTTTATTTAGTTTATTTTTTAATTATTATAGTTTATTTATTTATTATTTTTATTTAGTTTAGTTTATTTATTTTTGGTTTACTTATTAGTTTAGAGTTTTTTATAGTTTTTTTAGGTTTATGTTTGTGTTTAGTTTTTAGTTTAATTTTACTTTTATTTTATTTTATAGGTTTAGGTTTTACTTTTTATTTTTATTTTTAGCTATAGGTTTTTATTTATTCTTTTTAGGTTTTCGTTTAATGTTTTTATTTAATGTTTATTTTTAGGTTTTACTTTTTAGTTTAGGTTTAGGTTTATTTTTAATTTATTTTAATTTATTTTGGGTTTAAGTTTAAGTTTAGGTTTAGTTTATTTTAGGTTTAGGTTTAATTTATTTTAGTTTAGTTTATTTTAGTTTAAGTTTAGGTTTATTTTATTTTTCTTTTTAATTTAGGTTTAAGTTTTTCTTTAATTTAGGGTTTAGGTTTTATTTTTATTTATGTTTAGGTTTCATTTTTTAGGTTTATTTTTTAGGTTTAGGTTTTTATTTAGTTTTTATTTTATTTTATTTTAGGTTTATTTTATTTAGGTTTTTTATTTTTTTTTAGTTTTGTTTAAGGTTTTATTTATTTTATTTTAATTTAGTTTTTATTTTTTATTTTATTTTCTTTTTTGGTTTAGGTTTAGATTTAGGTTTAAGTTTAGGTTTTAGTTTAGGTTTTTATTTTATATTATCTTATTTTAGTTTAGTTTAGTTTTACTTTATTTTTTGGTTTTATTTAGTTTAGATTTAGGTTTTAGCTTTAGTGTTTAGGGTTTAGTTTAGTTGAGGTTTAGGGTTTAGAGTTTATGAGTTGAAGGTTTAGGGATTAGGGTTTATGGTTCGGGGTTTAAGGTTTAGGGTATAGGGTTTAGGGTTTAGGGTTTAGGGTTTAGGGTTTAGGGTTTAGGTTTTAGGGATTAGGGTTTAGGGTTTTAGGTTTTAGGGTTTAAGGTGTAGCATTTTTAGTGTTTATGATTTAGGGTTTAGTGTTTAGGTTTTAGGTCTGGGGTTTAGGTTTTAGTTTAGGGTTTAAAGTTTTTAGTTTTTTTTTAGCAAAGAGCAAATTTAGATTCAACAATTCTTTTTAATTTCATCAACCAAGTAACACACCAACTTTTCTAAGACATAAGCAACGACATAAGTGTAAAATGAGCATGCATAGAGCAAATCAAAATTCCTAGATAACTACCTCGACCATTCTTTAGTTTCTCTAGTTCCCATTAGAACCACCTCAGCCTCTCGAGTAGCAGGATCCACCATCATATCCTCGATCTCTCCCTCTACAACCACCATGACCATAACCTCCATTGCTCCTCCTGCCTCCATAACCACCACTGCTCTGACCATCACCTCCAGATCCCCCACCACCACTGCAATGACCGCCACCATTTTACCTCACCAGATCTAGACTAAGCCTAGTTTATGATGTTTTGGTTCTATCGATTCTTAGGGTTTAGGCTTATTAGTTTTTAGGGTTTAGGTTTATTTTTTAATATATTTAGTTACATTAGGTTTAGGTATAGGGTTTAGGGTTTAGGATTAGGGTTTAAGGTTTATGGTTTAGGGTTTAGGGTTTAGTATTTAGGGTTTTAAAGTTTATGCTTTTAGGATTTAGAGTTTAAGGTTAAGTTTTAGGGTTTAGGGTTTTAGGGTTTAGGGCTTTAGGGTTTAAGGTAAAAGATTTATGGTTTAGGGTTTAATTCTTAGGCTTTGGAATTTGGTATTAGTTTAGGGTTATTTTATTTAGCTTTAGGATTTAGGTTTTAGGGTTTAGCATTTTTAGAGTTTAGGGTTTAGGGTTTAGGATTTACTCTTTTTTAGGGTTTAAGGTTAGTGTTTAGGGTTGTAGGTTTAAGGTTGTAGGTTTAGGGTTTAGGGTTTTTTTTAAAATTAAGAAAATTGGTAGGTTTAGGTTTATTTAGTTTATTTAATTAATTTTATTTATTTATTTTAGTATATTTTATTTTCTATTTTAATTTAGGTTTATTTTTTATTTTTATTTAGTTTAGTTTATTTATTTTAGGTTTATTTATTTTTAGTTTATGTTTTTTTTATTTTAGTTTATTTTTTAGGTTTAGGTTTAGGTTTAGGTTTATTTTTTTTAGTTTAGTTTTATTTTTATTTTATTTTTATGTTTAGGTTTTATTTTTCAATTTTTGGTTTAGGTTTCAGTTTTTATTTATTTATTTTTTTGTTTAGGTTTTAGGTTTTTATTTTAGGTTTATTTTTTGGTTTTAGTTTTAGTTTAGTTTAAGTTTCTTTTAGTTATTAGTGTAAAAATTAAAACCCTGATAAGTAGAACAGACTCTACTGTAAAGTCATAGTTCCATATGTAGCAGATCGGATCAGCCGTTCTTTAGTTTCTACAGTTCCCATCAGAATCACCACTACCTCTTGAGTAGTGGGATTCCCCATCATATACCAGATTTCTGCCTCTGCCACCACCATGGTTGTAACCTCTATCGCTCCTCCCACCTCCATAATCACCACTACTTTGGCCTCCACCTCGATATCCACTAGCACCTCTAGATCACCCACCACTCTGATTGCCACCCTCGCTTTTGGCTCCACTATCTAGCCTAGTTTGATGTTCTCCATCAAAGTTTATTCTTAAGGTTTATGCTTAGTTTAGAGTTTAGGGTTAGTTTATGATTTACTGTTTAGGGTTTAGTGTTCGGGGTTTCAGGTTTAAGGTTGTAGGTTTTAGGTTTTAGGGTTTAGGGTTGAGCGTTGAGGGTTTAAGGTTTAGAGTTTTAGGGTTTAGGGTATAGGGTTTAGGGTTTTAGGGTTTAAGGTTTAGGGTTTAGGGTTTAGGATTTAGGGTATAGGGTTTAGGTTTTATGGTTTAGGGTTTTAGGGTTTAGGGTTATAGATTTAGGGTTGTAGGTTTAGGGTTTGGGGTTCAAGGTTAGTTTTAGGGTTTGGGGTTTCCGATTTAGGGTTTAGGGTTTTTTTTTTTAAAAAAAATTAAGTAATCTAGTAGGTTTAGGTTTATTTAATTTATTTTTTATTTATCTCAGTTTATATTATTTTTTATTTTTATTTAGGTTTATCTTTATCTTTATTATTTTGATTTATTTATTTTAGGTTTATTTATTTTAGTTTAGGATTTTTATTTTAGTTTATCTTTTAAATTTAGGTTTATTTTTTGTTGATTTTTATTTTTATTTTGTATTTTTGATTTAGGTTTTATTTTTTATTTTTATTTTTAGGTTTAGGTTTTTATTTTATTTTATTTAGTTTAAGTTTTAAGTTTTTATTTTAGGTTTATTTTTAGGTTTTATGTTTTAGTTTAGGTTTAGCTTTATTTTTAATTTATTTTATTTTACTTAGTTTAGGTATAAGTTTAGGTTAAGTTTATATTAGATTTATGTTTAGGTCCTATTTATTTTAGTTTAGTTTATTTTTGTTTAGGTTTAGGTTTATTTTATTTTTATTTTTGGTTTTATTTTTCTTTTATTTTTATGTTTATTTTTTAGGTTTAGGTTTTTATTATGTTTTTATTTTATTTTATTTAGGTTTTAAATACTTAGGTTTATTTTATTTTATTTAGTTTAGTTTAGGTTTTTATTTCTTTTATTTTAGTTTATTTCTATTTTTTATTTTATTTTATTTTTAAGTTTAGGTCTAAGTTTTAGTTTAAGTTTTTATTTTATTTTTTTATTTTATTAAGGTTTAGGTTTATTTATTTATTTTATTTTTAGGTTTTATTTAGTTTAGGTTTAGATTTTTAGGTTTTTGGGGTTTAAAGTTTTGGGTTTAGGGTTTAGGGTTTTAGGGTTTAGGGTTTAGGGTTTAGGGTTAGGATTTAGGGTTTAGAGTTTAAGATTTAGTGTTCTGGCTTTAGAGTTTAGGGTTTTTCGAGTTTAGGGTTTAGGGTTTAGGTTTTAAGGTTTAGGGTTAGATTAGGGTTTAGGGTTATTTTGGGGTTTATAGTTTAGGGTTTAGGGTTTAGGGTTTAGGGTTTAGTTAGGTTAGTTTAGTTTAGTTTATTTTATCTTTAGGGTTTAAGGTTTAAGGTTTAAGGGTAGTGAGGTTAGGGTTTAGGGTTTAGTGTTTAAGTTTAGGGTTTATGGTTTAAGTTAGTTTAGGTTTAGGGTTTAGGGTTTAGTTTAGGTTTATGGTTTAGGGTTTAGGTTAGTTATTTTGTGTTTAGGGTTTAGGGTTAAGATTTAGGAATAGTTTAGGATTTAGGATTTATTTTAGTGGTAGGTTTAGTTTATTTAGTTTATTTTTTTATTTTAGTTTATTTTATTTTATTTATTTTATTTAGGTTTATTTTTTATTATTTAGTTTAGTTTATTTATTTTAGGTTTATTTATTTTTTGTTTAGGTTTTATTTTTGGTTTATTTTTAGTTTATTTAGGTTTATGTTTTTTTTTAACTTTAGTTTTATTTTACTTTATTTTTTAGGTTTGGGTTTTATTTTTTATTTTTCGGTGTAAGTTTAGGTTTTAGGTTTTCTATTTTGGGTTTAATTTTAGTTTTATTTATTTTTAGTTTAGGTTTAGGTTTATTTTTAGTTTATTTTATTTAATTTAGTTTAAGGTTAGGTTTAGCTTATTTTTAGTTTAGGTTTAGGTTTTATTTATTTTATTTTAGTTTATTTTTTTAGGTTTAGGTTTATTTTATTTTGTTTAGGTTTTAGGTTTTATTTTTATTTATTTTAAGTTTATTTTTTTTTAGGTTTTGTTTTTTATTTAGTTTTTATTTTATTTTATTTTATTTTAGGTTTATTTTATTTTTATTTTACATTTTGTTTTTAATTTAATTTGGATTTTTTAGGTTTATTTTATTTTTTTAGTTGAGATTAGCTTCTTATTTATTTTATTTTAATTTTAATTTTTTATCTTAATTTCTTTTTAGGTTTAGGTTTATGTTGAGGTTTAGGTTTAGGTTTAGGTTTAAGTTATAGTTGAGGTTTTTATTTTATTTTATTTTATTATTTTATTTATGTTAAAGTTTTTTATTTATTTTATTTTTAGGTTTTATTTAGTTTAGGATTAGGTTTTTAGGTTTTTAGGGTTTAGGGTTTAGGGTTTATGGTTTAGGCTTTGTGGTTTAAGGTTTACTATTTAGGGTTGTAGGTTTTAGGGTTTAAGGTATAAGGTTTAGGGTTTAAGTTTTAGGATTTAGTGTTTAGGGTTTAGGGTTTAACGGCTTAGGGTTTAGGGTTTATGGTTGTATGTTTAGGGTTTAGGGTTTAGGATTTAGGGATTTTTTTATTTGTTTTAAATTTTTTTAACTTTTCAAATTTTTTTTAAAATAGGTAAACTAGTTGGTTTAGATTTATTTAATTTATTTAGTTTATTTTTTATTTATTTGAATTATTTTTTATTTTTATTTGGGTTTATTTTTATTTTTATTTAGTTTAGTTTATTTATTTTTGGTTTTTTATTTCAGTTTTTTTTAGGTTTAGGTTTAAGTTTAGGATTATTTTTTAGTTTAGTTTTAATTTTATTTTAGGTTTTAGGTTTAAGTTTTATTTTTTTATTTTTAGGTTTAGGTTTACATTTTTATATTATTTTTATTAGGTTTATGTTTTAATTTTATTTTAGGTTTATTTTTTGTATTATTTTTTTAGTTGAGGTTTAGGTTTATTTTAGTTTATTTTATTTTATTTAGGGTTTAGGTTTAGGTTTAGGTTTATTATTTTAGGTTTATGTTTTTTATTTATTTTGTTTAGTTTATTTTAGTTTAGGTTTAGGTTTATTTTATTTTTACTTTAAGTTTAGGTTTTCTTTTTAGTTTGGTTTAGGTTTTATTATTTATTTTAGGTTTATTTTTTTAGGTTTAGTTTTATTTAGTGTTTATTTTATTTTATTTTAAGTTTTTATTATTTTAGGTTTAGTTTTTATTTTGTTTAGGTTTATTATTTTTTAATTTAGTTTAGGTATTTATTTATTTTATTTTAATTTAGTTTATAATTAATATTTTATTTTCATTTTTAGGTTTAAGTTTAAGTTTAGGTTTAGGTTTCAATTTTAGTTTAGGCTTTTATTTTATTTTATTATTTTACTTTTTTTAAGTTTTTTTATTTCTTTTATTTTTAGGTTTTATTTAGTTTCGATTTAGGTTTTTAGCTTTTTAGGGTTTAAGGTTTAGGGTTTAGGGTTAATTGAGGGTTTAGGGTTTAGGGTTTAGGGTTTTGGGTTTAGGTTTTAGGTTTTAGGGTTTAGGGTTTAGGGTTTTAGGGCTTAGAGTTTAGGGTTTAGGATTTAGGGTTTAGGGTTGTAGGTTGTAGGTTTTGGGTTTAAGGTTGTAGGTTTAATTTTAGCATTTAGTGTTTAGGGTTTAGGGTTTTAGATTTAGGGTTTTGGGTTTAGTATTTAGGGTTCAGGGTTATTTTTTTTAAAACGGTAGGTTTATGTTTATTTAGTTTATTGGTTTCTCTTTTTTTTTTTTTTAATTTAGGTTTATTTTTTATTTTTATTCAGTTTGGTTTATTTATTTTAGAATTATTTATTTTAGTTTAGGATTTTTATTTTGGTTTATTTTTTAGGTTTAAGTTTAGGTTTAGGTTTATGTCATTTTTTTTAGTTTAGTTTTATTTTTTATTTTTAGGTTTAGGTTTAGGTTTTTATTTTATTTTTTAGGTTTAGGTTTAGGTTTTTATTTTAGGTCTATTTTTAGGTTTTATTTTTAATTTAGGTTTGGTTAATTTTTATTTATTTTATTTTATTTAGTTTAGGGTTTAGGTTTAGTTTATTTTAGGTTTAGGTTTAGGTTTTATTTATTTTAGTTTAGTTTATTTTAGTTTATGTTTATATTTATTTTATTTTATTTATTTTAGTTTTTGGTTTTTTTTAAGTTTAGGGTTTAGATTTTATTTTTTAATTATTTTTAAGTTTATTTTTTTGGTTTAAGTTTTATTTAATTTTTATTTTATTTTATTTTAAATTTATTTTATTTTTATTTTACCTTTAGTTTTTATTTTATGAATGTTTTATATTTTTTAGCTTTATTCTATTTTTTAGTTTAGTTTAGGTTCTTATTTATTATATTTTAGTTTAGTTTTTATTTTTTATTTTATTTTATTTTTATGTTTAGGTTTAGGTTTTATATATTTTAGTATAGTTTATTTTAGTTTAGCTTTATATTTATTTTATTTTGTTTATTTTAGGTTTTGGTTTTTTTTTAAGTTTAGGGTTTAGATTTTGTTTTTTATTTATTTTTAAATTTATTTTTTTCAATTTAGGTTTTTATTTAGTCTTTATTTTATTTTATTTTAGATTTAATTTACTTTAGATTTATTTTAGTTTTATTTTACATTTAGTTTTTATTTTAGTTATGTTTTTTATTTTTTTAATTTTATTGTATTTTTTTAGTTTAGTTTAGGTTGTTATTTATTTTATTTTAGTTTAGTTTTTATTTTCTATTTTATTTTGTTTTTAGGTTTAAGTTTAGGTTGAGGTTTAGGTTTAGGTTTATGTTTTATTTGAGATTTTTATTTTATTACTTTATTTAAGTTTAAGTTTTATTATTTATTTTATTTTTAGGTTTTTTTTTTAGTTTAGGTTTAGGTTTTTAGGGCTTAGGGTTTAGAGTTTAGGGATTAGGATTTAGGGTTTATGGTTTAGGGTTTAGGGTTTAAGATTTATGCTAGGGTTATAAGTTTTAGGGTTCAGGGTTTGGGGTTTTAGGGTTTTGTGTTTAGGGTTTAGGTTTTATGGCTTAAGGTTTAAGGTTTAGGGTTTAGGATTTACGGATTTTGTTACGTGTTTTTAATTTTTTAGAATTTTTTTAGTTTTTTAAATTAGGTTTAGGTTTGTTTAATTTATTTAGTGTATTTTTATGTATTTTAGTTATTTTTTATTATTTATTTTTATTTTTATTTAGGTTTATTTTTATTTAGTTTAGTTTATTTATTTTAGGTTTATTTATTTTAGTTTATTTTCTTAGTTTAGGATTATTCTTTTAGTTTAGTTTTTTTATTTTTTATTTTAGGTTTAAGTATTATTTTTTATTTTTAGGTTTAGGTTTAGGTTTTTATTTTATTTTTCTTAGGTTTAGGTTTTAGGATTTTATTTTAGGTTTATTTTTAGAGATTATTTTTTAGTTTAGGTTTAGGTTTATTTTAGTTTATTTTATTTTATTTAGGGTTTAGGTTTAGGTTTAGGTTTATATTTTATTTATTTTTGTTTAGTTTATTTTAGTTTTGGTATAGGTTTATTTTATTTTTATTTTAAGTTTAAGTTTTTCCTTTTAGTTTAGGGTTTATGTTTTATTTTTTAGTTTATTTTTTAGGTTTAGGCTTTTATTTAGTTTTTTTTAGGTTTTTTTATTATTATTTTAGGTTTAGTTTTTATTTTATTTAGGTTTTTTTATTTGTTTAGTTTAGTTTAGGTTTTTATTTATTTTATTTTAGTATAGTTTTTAATTTTATTTTATTTTATTTTTTTGGTTTAGGTTTAAGTTTAGGTTTAGGTTTTGGTTTTAGTTTTAGTTTTTATTTTATTTTATTTATTTACTTTATTTTGGTTTAAGTTTTTTTATTTATTTTATTTTTAGGTTTATTTAGTTTAGGTGTAGGTTTTTAGCTTTTTAGGGTTTAAGGTTTAGGGTTTAGGGTTTAGGGTTTAGGGTTTGGGGTTTTGGGTTTTGGGTTTAGGGTTTAGGGTTTAGGGTTATGGTTGTAGATTTTGGGTTTACGATTTAGGGTTAATTTTAGGGTTTAGTGTTTAGGGTTTAGAGTTTAAGGTTTAAATTTTAGGTCTAAGGTTTAGGTTTTCATTTTGAGTTTAGGGTTTTTGGCTTTTTTTTAAGAGAGAACAAATTTAGATTCAACATTTATTCTTTTTAATTTCATCAACAAAGTACCACACCGAGTTTTCTGAGACGCAAGCAATGACATAGATAAAAAATGGGCATGCAGAGAGAAAATAAAAAACATTTGATAATTAGAATCGTTTATACTATAAAGACACAGTTTCATAAGCAGCAGATTATATTAGCCATTCTTCAATTTCTCCAGTTCCCATTAGAACCACTCCACCCTCTAGAGTAGCGGGATCCTCCATCATATTCCAGATCTCTCCCTCTACCACAACCATGGCTTACCTTTCATTCCACATTTCACCACCACCTCCATATCCACCACCTCCATCTCCCCTACCACTACTATGCTTCGCCTCGCCTTTGACTCCACCACTAGATCTAAAGCGATTGAAGGTGATGTTCACATCAAGGTTCACCCATTCTTAGGGTTTAGGTTTTGGGTTTCATTAGGTTTTGGGGTTTTGGTTTATTTTTAATTTATTTAGTTTTTTTAGGTTTAGGTTTAGGGTTTAAGGTTTAGGGTTAGGGTTTAGGGTTTAGGGTTTAGGGTTTAGGGTTTAGGGTTTAGGGTTCATGGTGTAGGTTTTAGGGTTTAAGGTTTATGGTTTTAGTGTCTACACTTTTAGGGTTTAGGGTTAAGGTTTAGGGTTTAGGGTTTATGATTTAGGGTTTAGGGTTTAGGGTTTTTTTAAAACTAAGTAAACTGGTTGGTTTAAGTTTATTTAGTTTATTTAATTTAGGGTTTAGGGTTTACTATTTTTTAGGGTTTAGGGTTTAGGGTTTAGGGTTTAGGTTTTATAGTTATCGATTTAGGGTTTAGGGTTTAGGGTTAGTTTTAGGGTTTAAAGTTTACAGTTTAGGATTTAAAGTTTAGGGTTTAGGGTTTTCTTTTTTAAAATCAAATAAATTGGTAGGTTTAATTTTATTTAGTTTATTTAGTTTATTTTTTATTTCTTTTAGTTAATTTTAATTTTTATTTATATTTATGTATATTTTTTATTTTTATTTAGTTTAGTTTATTTATTTTAAGTTTATTTATTTTAGTTTAAGTTTTTGATTTTAGGTTTAGGTTCATGTTTAGGTTTATTTATTAGTTGAGTTTTATTTTTACAATATTTTTTAGGTTTATGTTTTATTTTTTATTTTTAGGTTTAGGTTTAGGTTTTTATTTTATTTTTTTAGGTTTAGGTTTTAGGCTTTTATTTTAGGTTTATTTTTTGGTTTTATTTTTATAGTTAAGGTTTAGGTGTATTTTTATTTTATTTTATTTAGGTTTAGGTTCAGGTTTTATTTATTTGAGTTTAGTATATTTTAGTTTAGG
Source organism: Cymbidium sinense (assembly GCA_021442155.1). NCBI lineage: Eukaryota > Viridiplantae > Streptophyta > Magnoliopsida > Asparagales > Orchidaceae > Cymbidium > Cymbidium sinense. The sequence goes on along the minus strand of JAKCPB010000280.1, from coordinate 51,680 downwards.
TTCAGATTTATTTTATTTTGTTGATTTTTTTTTTATTTTAGGTTTAGGGTTTTTTTTTTAATTTAGGGATTTAGCTTTATTTTGTATTTATTTTTAGGTTTATTTTTTAGGTTTAGGTTTTTATTTAGTTTTTATTTTATTTTATTTTAGTTTTATTTTAGGTTTACTTTATTTTTATTTTTCATTTAGTTTTTATTTTATTTAGGTTTTTTATTCTTGGGTTTATTTTATTTTTTAGTTTTGTTTAGGTTTTTATTTATTTTATTATAGTTTCTTTTAATTAGTTTATTTTATTTTATTTTTAGGTTTAGATTTAGGTTTTTTTTAGTTTATGTTTTATTTTATTTTAGACTGAATCTTGATGAACTCATTTTATCATCAAATTAGTGCTATGTTGATCTTGTGATTAAAAGTAGAGAAAAGGAAGACCATCTGTTCGACTTGAGAGTAGTTTTCAAATAGTTAAGACAATTTAAGTTCAAAATGAACCCCCTAAAGTGTGCATTCGGAGTAGCTTCAGGGAAATTCCTTTGGTTTCTTTACACCAGGGAAATCAATCTAAAGAAGATCAAGCGATATCGAAATGCCACCCCAAAGTTTAACTCAACTCAGATCATTCCAAGGGTGGTTGGAGTATCTAAGATGCTTTATATTAAACCTATCACGAAGATGTTAACCATTATGAGCACTTGTCATAAAGGACCCCAAGTTGAAGTGGGATGACAAGTGTGAGCATGCCTTCAAAGACATTAAGCATTACCGATGGCCGAATATCCCAGGAAAGGCTGCTCATACTTTATACTGCTGAGTTAGACAACTCCCTTGGTGCTTTGTTGGCACAAGCCAATGATGAAGGGAAGGAAAATGCACTCTAATACTTCAATTGTCTTCTAATCCCTACAGAGGCTAATTATCCACCATTAAGAAGCATTGCCCAACTTTAATCTTTGAATCCCAAAAGCTACAGCACTTCATGCTTCCTCATAAGGTAAACTTAATCTCTAACATTAATCCACTACAGTATCTCATGATGTGGTCGACGCTATCTAGACAGTTGGCACGATGGTCCATGATCTTCTCGCAGTTTGACATTGCCTTCATACCTCACTGTGCGGTGAAAGGATAAGCACTAGCAATTTTCTTAGCAGCGCACCCATTTCTTACTGACTCTCCGCTTAGTGATGATCTTGTCGATGAACAAATAATGAACCTACAGGATACTAGCATTCACCTCTGGGAGATGTACTTTGATGGTGCAGTTTCTTCTTAAAAAGGAGAAGAACCACAATCTAATATTCCAGGAAAAGCAGGGGTAGGAATAGTTCTCTTAACTCCAGACCGAGATGTGATGAGAATCTCATATCATCTATCCAATCCTTGCACCAACAATGAAGCTAAATATGAGGCTATGATTGTCAGCCTAGAGTTAGCTGTTACTCTAAGCATCTAGAATATTAACATCTTTAGGGATTCTCAGCTAATTATCAACCAAATCGTTGGGTCCTATAAGGTTATAAAGCCCAAGCTCCATCACTACCATACGTACACCATGGAGTTATTGTTCAAATCCCAGGTTACCATTTATAAGATTCCTCGAGGATAGAACATGCATAGCGTATGCTTTAGCTTGCGAATTGACATGTCCAGATGATGAGTTCATATCAATAAAAGTATAAAATAGACAAGTCTTATCTTTTATTGATATTGAACTCATAAAAAAGCACTCTCTTGAAGGAGAGGTTGTCATTGCCAAGAAGGATGAGAAGTTAGTTTGGAGGCAACCATTCAAGAATTACCTAAATAAGGTTGAACTACCTCAAGAAATGTCCCAAGTCAATCAGATGAAGCAGAGAGCACTTTCCTATGATTTTGTGGATGGTGCCTTATACCGGCAGTCTTTCGATCATATGTGGCTACATTATTTAGACAAGCATGAAGCCTATAACATTGTGACTGAGGTACACTCGAGATTATCTAAAGCCAACTAATTTGGCTCGAAGATGAAAGCCAAGTTCAAGAAATTAGGTTACTACTGGTTTTCGATGATCAAAGATTGTATGCATACTACTAGGTGATGCCACCAATGTGAAATACATGGTATGGTCCTACACCGACCACCCAACATTCTACATCCTACATTAGACTCATGGCCATTCGAGTGTTGAGGTACTGACATACTAGTTTCGATCGATCCTCCTTCTTCCAAGGTTCATCGGTTCAACTTAGCTGCTACTGACTACTTTTCCAAAAGGGCGAAGATGATTTTGCTGAGAGAGGTGACAGCTCAGCATGTGCTCCAATTTTTTAGGAACAATATCGTATATAGGTTTGGAGTCCCTCGATAAATTATATTTGATCCAAATACTAATGAAGACACTCGACAACAACAAGTGATGGTGGTATGAGCAGTTAGTTGAAGCCTTGTGGGCCTACCGCACCGCATAGAGAACTCCAACTCAGTCTATTCCTTTCTCCTTAGTGTATGGGTCCAAAGCTATTCTACCATTAGAAGTCCAACTCTCATCACAAAAGATAGATATGGGTAGTATGATCACAATAGAGTAGAACGATAATCTATGGGTAGCAAGATCACAATAGAACCATTCTGTAATTATTTATTTTAGATTATTTTATTTTTTATTTTTATTTAGGTTTATGTTTTATTTTTATTTAGTTTAACTTATTTATTTTAGGTTTATTTATTTTAGTTTAGGTTTTTTTATTTTTGTTTGTTTTTTAGGTTTATGTTTAGGTTTATGCTTATTTTTTTAGTTTAGTTTTATTTTTATTTTATTTTTTAAGTTTAGGTTTTTATTTTATTTTTTAGGTTTAAGTTTTAGGTTTTTATTTTAGGTTTATTTTTAGGTTTTATTTTTTAGTTTAGGTCAAGGTTTTTTTAAGTTTATTTTATTTTATTTAGTTTAGGGTTTAGGTTTTGTTTATTTGAGGTTTAGGTTTAGGTTTTTTATATTTTAATTAGTTTATTTTAGTTTAGGTTTAGGTTTATTTTATTTTGTTTATTTTAGGTTTAAGTTTTTTTTTTAGTTTAGGGTTTAGGTTTTATTTTTTATTTATTTTTAGATTTATTTTTTATGTTTAGCTTTTATTTATTTTTATTTTATTTTATTTTAGGTTTATTTTATTTTTTTATTTTTAGTTTTATTTTATTTTGGTTTTTTTATGTTTAATTTATTTTTTAGTTTTGTTTAGGGTTTTATTTATTTTATTTTATTTTAGTTTTAATTTTTTATTTTATTTTATATTTATGTTTAGGGTTATGTTTAGGTTTTAGCTTAGGTTTTTATTTTTATTATTTTTTTAATTTAGGTTTATATTTTTTATTTATTTTATTTTTATATATTTTTATTTTAGGTTTAGGTTTTTTATTTTTTAGGGTTTACGGTTTAGGGTTTAGGGTTTAGGGTTTACTGATTAGGGTTTAGGGTTTAGGGTTTAGGGTTTTAGATTTTAGGATTTAGGGTTTAGGGTTTAGCGTTTAGGATTGTAAGGTTTAGGGTTTAGGGTTCAGGGTTGTAGGTTTAGGGTTCATGATTTAGGGTTAGTTTTAGGGTTTAGGGTTTAGTGTTAGTATTTTTTTTATAAATTTTTTATATATTTCTTTAAACTAAGTAAACTCATAGGTTTATGTTTATTTAGTTTATTTTTAATTTATTTTAGTTTATTATATTTTTTATTTCTATTTAGGTTTACTTTTATTTTTATTTAATTTGGTTTATTTATTTTAGTTTACTTTTTTTTTAGTTTAATTTTTAGGTTTAGGTTTACTTTTTAGTTTAGTTCTATTTTTATTTTATTTTTTAGGTTTATCTTTTATTTTTAATTTTTTAGGTTTAGGTTTAGTTTTTTATTTTATTTTCTTAGGCATAGGTTTTAGGTTTTTATTTTCTATTTATTTTTAGGTTTTATTTTTTTATTTCAGGTTTAGGTTTATTTTTAGTTTATTTTATTTTATTTTAGATTTATGTTTAGGTTTTAGTTATTTTTAATTTAGTTTATTTTAGTTTAGGTTTAGGTTTATTTTATTTTTATTTTAGGTTTAAGTTTTTTTTAGTTTAGGGTTTAGGTTTTATTTTATTTATTTTTAGGTTTATTTTTTAGGTTTAGGTTTTTATTTAGTTTTTCATTTATTTTATTTTAGGTTTAGTTTTTATTTTATTTAGGTTTTTTATTTTTTTAGTTTAGTTTATGTTTTTTTTTTGTTTTTTTTTATTTTAGTTTTTATTTTTATTTTATTTTCTTTTTGGGTTTAGGTTTAGGTTTAGGTTTATGTTAAGGTTTAGGTTTTATTTTATTTATTTATTTTATGTTGGTTTAAGTTTTTTATTTATTTTATTTTTAGGTTTTATTTAGTTTATGTTTAGATTTTTTATCTTTTTAGTGTTTATGGTTTAGGGTGCAGGGTTTAACGCTTAGGGTTTAGGGTTTGGGTTTAAGGTTTAGGGTTTAGGGTTTATGGTTTAGGTTTTATGTTTTAGGATTTAAAGTTTAGGGTTTAGGGTTTAGGGTTTAGGGTTTAGGGTTTAGAGTTTAGGGTTTAGGTTTTAGGTCTAGGTTTTAAGTTTTAGTTTAGGGTTTAGAATTTTTGGTTTTTTTTTCTAACTGAGAACAAATTAAGATTAACATTTCTTCTTTTTGATTTCATCAATCAAGTAACACGCAAAGTTTTCTAAGACACAAGTGATGACATAGATAAAAAATGGCCACGCATAGAGCAAATCAAAAACCCTAGATAACTAGAACCGTCTATATTATAAAGACACAATTCCATAATCATGGATTTAGTCATTCTTCTCTAATTCCCCAAGAACCACCACGGTCTCAGTAGCATGATCCACCATCATATCACGATGTCCCTCATACCACCACATCCACCTCCTCAAACGCCTCCATAACCACCACAACTCGACCACTCCATATCCACGGCCTCGGATCGCCACCATCATTATGATAATTGTCGCCTGTGCCTTCACCTCCACCGCTTTATCTAGACTAAGCCTGGTTGATGGTGATGTTCCTGTTGTCAAGGTTCTGCCCATTCTTAGGGTTTAGATTTATTAGGTTTTATTATTTAAGTTTATTTTTTAATTTATTTAGTTACTTTAGGTTTAGGTTTAGGGTTTGGGGTTTAGGGATAGGGTTTTGGATTTAGGGTTTAGGGTGATGGTTGAGGATTTTAAGGTTTATGGTTTAGGGTTAGGGTTTAGGGTTTAGGGTTTAGGGTTTAGTTTTTTGGCTTTAGGGTTTAGGATTTTGAGGGTTTAGGGTCTAGGGCTTAGGGTATAAGGTTTTATAGGGTTTAGGGTTTATGATTTAGGGTTATAGGTTTTGGGTTATAAGTTTAAGATTTAGGGTTTAAGGTTAGTTTTAAGGTTTAGGGTTTAGTATTTAGGGTTTAGGGTTTAGGATTTTTTTAGAATTAAGTAAATAAATTGGTTTTGGTTTATTTAGTTTATTTAGTTTCTTTTTTATTTATTTTAGTTTATTTTATTTTTATTTTTATTTAAGTTTATTTTTTAGTTTAAGTTTTTGTTTTAGTTTAGTTTTTAGGTTTAGGTTTAGGTTTATGCTTATTTTATAGTTTAGTTTTATTTTATTTTATTTTTAATGTTTAGGTTTTATTTTTTATTTTTAGGTTTAGGTTTAAATTTTTATTTTATTTTTTTAGGTTTTGGTTTAAGGATTTTATTTTTGGTTTATTTTTAGGTTTTATTTTTTAGTTTAGGTTTAGGTTTATTTTAGTTTATTTTATTTTATTTAGGGTTTAGCTTTAGGTTTAGGTTATAGTTTAGGTTTTTCTTTTATTTTATTATTTTATTTAATTTTTGTTTAGGGTTTTTTTAGGTTTTATTTAGTTTATATTTAGGTTTTTAGCTTTTTAGGGTTTAGTGTTTAGGGTTTAGGGTTTAGAGTTTAGGGTTTAGGGGTTCAGGTTTAGGGTTTAAGGTTTAGAGTTTAGAGTTTAGGGTTTAGGTTTAGTGTTTAGGGTTTAAGGTTTAGGGTTTTAAGGTTTAGGATTTTAGGGTTTAGGGTTTAAGGTTTTTTTTAATAGAGAATAAATTCATATTCAACATTTCTCTTTTTCAATTTCATTAACAAAGTAACACACCAAGTTTCCTATCAAAATAAACTGGACCTCTTGAGTAGCAGGATCCACCATCATATCCTCGATCTCTCCCTCCTCCGTCACCACGGTTATAACCTCCATCGCTCCTCCCGCCTCCATAACCACCACTACTCCAACCACCACCTTCATATCCACCAACACCTCAGATCCCCACCACCCAGATGACGTCATCTCGCGCCCTTTGAGATCTAGACTAAGCCTGGTTGATAGTGATGTTCATACCATCGAGGTTCTACCCATTCTTAGGGTTTAGGTTTAGGTTTAGGTTTAGGTTTATTAGGTTTTAGGATTTAGGTTTTTTTTTTAATTTATTTAGTTACTTTAGGTTTTTGTTTAGGGTTTAAGGTTTAGGTTTTAGGATTTAGTGTTTGAGTTTAGGGTATAGGGTTTAAGGTTTAAGGTTTAGGGTGTAGGGTTTAGGATTTAGAGTTTAGGATTTTAGGGTTTATGCTTTTAGGGTTTAGGGTTTAGGGTTTAGGGTTTAGGATTATGATTTAGGGTTTATGATTTAGGGTTTTTTAGTGTTTAGGGTTTAGGGTTTAGGGTTTCGATTTTAGGTATAGTGTTCAAATTTTAGTTTAGGATTTAGGGTTTTTGGTTTTTTCAATAGAGAACAAATTCAGATCCAACATTTCCTCTTTTCAATTTCATCAACCAAGTAACACATCAAGTTTTCTAAGACACAAGCAATAACATAGATAAAAAATGAGCACGCATAGAGCAAATCAAAAACCCTGGATAACTAAAACCTTCTCTACTGTAAAGACACAATTTCATATACAGCAGATCAGATCGATCGTTCTTCAGTGTCTCTAGTTCCCATCAGAACCACCCCATCCTCTTGAGTAGAAGGATCCACCATCATATCCCAGGTCCCTCCCTCTGCCACCACCACGGTTGTAACCTTCGTCGCTCCTCCTGCATCCATAATCACCACTGCTCTGACCACCACCTCCATATCCACCAGCACCACCAGATCTCCCACCACCACTACGATAAGCATCGCCTCTGCCTTCACCTCCACCGCCAGATCTTGACTGAGCATTATTGAGGGTGATGTTCCTACTATCAAGGTTTTTCCCATTCTTAGGGTTTAGGTTTAGGTTTTCTTTATTAGATTTTAGGGTTTATGTTTACTTTTAAATTTATTTAGTTACTTTAGGTTTAGGTTTAGGGTTTACGATTTTGGGTTTAGGGTTTAGGGTTAGGGTTTAGGGTTTAGGGTTTAGGCTGCAGGGTTTAGGTTTTAGGGTTTTAGGGTTTATGCTTTTTGGGTTTAGGGTTGTAGTTTTAAGTTTGTAGGTTTAGTGTTAGTTTTAGGGTTTAGGATTTAGGGTTTAGTATTTTTTTTAAATTAAGTAAACTGGTAAGCCTATGTTTATTTAATTTATTTTTTATTTACTTTAGTTTATTTTATTTTTAATTAGGTTTATTTTTTATTTTTATTTAGTTTAGTTTATTTATTTTAGGTTTATTTATTTTAGTTTAGGTTTTCTATTTTAGTTTATTTTCTTAGGTTTAGGTTTTGGTCCATGTTTATTTTTTGGTTAACTTTTATTTTAATATTTTTTTTAAGTTTAGGTTTTATTTTTAATTTTTAGGTTTTGGTTTTTATTTTATTTTTTTAGGTTTTTGTTTTTAGTTTTTATTTTAGGTCTATTTTTATGTTTTATTTTGTAGTTTTCGTTTAGGTTTACTTTTAGTTTATTATATTTTATTTAGTTTTGGTTTAGGTTTAGTTAATTTTAGGCTTAGGTTTAGATTTTATTTATTTTAATTTAGTTTATTTTAGTTTAGGTTTAGGTTTATTTAATTTTTATTTTAGGTTTAGGATTCTATTTAGTTTAGGGTTTATGTTTTATTATTTATTTATTATTGGGTTTTATTTTTAGGTTTATTTTTTAGGTTTAGGTTTTAATTTAATTTTTATTTTATTTTTGTAAAGTTTATTTTATTTTTATTTTATGTTTAGTTTATATTTTATTATGGTTTTTATTCTTATGTTTATTTTATTTTTTTATTTAGTTTTGCTTTTCTTTATTTTATTTTAGTTTATTTTCATTTTTTATTTTATTTTATTTTTAGGTTTAGGTTTAGGTTTTAGTTTAGGTTTTTATTTTATTTTATTTTTTAGCTTTAGGTTTTTTTATTTATTTATTTTAGGTTTTATTTAGTTTAGGCTTAGGTTTTAGGGTTTAGGGTTTAGGGTTTTAGGGTTTATGGTTTTAGGGTTTAGGGTTTAGGATTAGGGTTTAGGGTTTTGGGTTTAGGGTTTAGTATTTACACTTTAGGGTTTAGGGTTTTAGGGTTTAGGATTTAGGGTTTAGGGTTTAGGGTTAGCTTAGGGTTTAGGGTTAGTTTAGAGTTTAGGGTTTAGGGTTTAGGGTTTAGGCTTTATGGTTTAGGGTTTCTAGGGTTTAGTGTTTTATAGTTAGGGCTTAGGGTTTTGGGTTTAGGGTTTAGGGTTTAGGGTTTTGGGTTTATGGTTTAGGGTTTAGAGTTAGTTTAGGGGTTAGGGTTTAGGGTTTAGGGTTTAGGGTTTAGGCTTTTTATGATGGTAGGTTTAGGGTTGTATGTTTATGGTTAGTTTCAGGGTTTAGGATTTAGGATTTAGGTTTAGGGTTTAGGGTTTAAGGTTTAAGGATTTTTTAAAAAAAAATAAAGTAAACTGGTAGGTTTAGGTTTATTTAGTTTTCTTACTATTTATTTTTGTATTATTTATTTTATTATTTATTTTTATTTTAGTTTATTTTTTTAGGTTTAGATTTAGGTTTATGTTAATTTCTTAGTTTTATTTTTTTATTTTTAGGTTTTAAGTTTATTTTTTATTTTAGGTTTAGTTTAGGTTTTATTTTATTTTTTTAGGTTTAGGTTTTGGGTTTTTAATTTAGGTTTACTTTACGTTTTAAGTTTATTTTAATTTATTTTATTTTATTTAGTTTAGGGTTTAGGTTTAGATTATTTTAGGTTTAAGTTTAGGTTTTTTTTAATTTTAGTTTAGGGTTTAGGTTTTATTTTTTATTTTTTAGGTTTATTTTTTGGTTTAGATTTTAATTTAGTTTTTATTTTAGGTTTATTAATTTTTATTTTATGTTTATTATTTATTTTATTTAGGTATTTTATTTTTACGTTTATTTTATTTTTAGTTTAATTTTGGTTTTTATTTATTTTGTTTTATTTTAGTTTTTTTTATTTTATCCTATTTTTGGATTAGGTTTAAGTTTACGTTTAGGTTTAAGTTTTAGTTTTGGTTTTTAATTTTATTTTATTTAGGTTTTGGGTTTTTATTTTTTTTTTTTTTAGGTTTTATTTAGTTTAGGTTTAGATTTTTTGGGTTTTTAGGATTTAGGGTTTAAGGTTTAGGGTTTAGAATTTAGGGCTTGGGGTTTACGATTTAGTGTTTAGGGTTGTAGATTTTAGGGATTAGGGTTGAGGGTTTAGTGTTTAGGGTTTATGGTTTAGAGTTGTAGGTTTACGGTTTAGGATTTTTTTAATTTTTTTTCAAATTTTTTTATTTTTTTCTCCATTAAGTATACTGGTAGGTTTAGGTTTATTTAGTTTATTTTTTATTTATTTTAGTTTTTTTTATTTTTTATTTTTTATTTTTTATTTAGGTTTATTTTTCTTTTTATTTAGTTTAGTTTATTTAATTTAGGTTTATCAGTTTTAGTTTATTTTTTAGGTATAGGTTTAGGTTAGATTTATTTTTTAGTTTAGTTTTATTTTTATTTTATTTTTTAGGTTAGGTTTTATATTTTATTTTTAGGTTTAGGTTTAGGTTTTTATTTTATTTTTATAGGTTAAGGTTTTAAGTTTTTAGCTTAGATTTACTTTTAGGTATTATTTTTTAGTTTAAGTTTAGGCTTATTTTTAGTTTATTTTATTTTGTTTTGGTTTAGGTTTAGGTTTTGTATATTCTAGGTTTAGGTTTAATTTATTTAAGTTTAGTTTATCATAGTTTAGGTTTAGGTTTATTTTATTTTTATTTTAGGTTTAGTTTTTTTTTTTAGTTTATGGTTTAGGTTTTATTTCTTATTTATTTTTAGGTTTGTTTTTTAAGTTTAGGTTTTCATTTAGTTTTTATTTTATTTTATTTTAGGTTTATTTTCTTTTTATTTTAGATTTAGTTTTTACTTTATTTAGGTTTTAATTTATTTTATTTTAGTTTAGTTTAAATTTTTTTTTATTTTCCTTTTAGGTTTAAGTTTAGGTTTAGATTTTAGTTTATGCTTATATTTTATATTATTTTTTCATTGTATTTTGGTCTGGTTTTTTTATTTATTATATTTTTAGGTTTTATTTTGTTTAGGTTTGGATTTTTAGCCTTTTAGGGTTTAGGGTTTTGGTTTTAGGTTTTTATTTTAGGTTTATTTTTAAGTTTTATGTTTTAATTTAGGTTTAGGTTTGTCTTTATTTTATTTTATTTTATTTAGTATAGAGTTTATGTTTAGTTTATTTTAGGTTTATGTTTAGGTTTTATTTATTTTAGTTTAGTTTATTTTAGTTTATGTTTAGGTTTATTTTGTTCATTTTATTTTTATTTTTAGTTTAGGGTATGGGTTCTATTTTTTATTTATTTTTAGGTTTAATTTTATGTTTATTTTCTAGGTTTAGGATTTGGTTTATTTTTTATTAGTTTATTTTATTTTATTTTAAGGTTTAGGTTTAAGTTTTTTTATTTATTTTATTTTTAGGTTTATTTTATTTAGGTTCAAGTTTTTTTTATTTTTTATTTTATTTAGTTTAGTTTAGGTTTAGGTTTAGGTTTAGGTTTTTAAGGTTTAGGGATTAAGGTTTGGGGTTTAGGGTTTAGGGTTTAGTTTAGGGTTTAAGGTTTAGGTTTATAGTTTAGGTTTAGGGTTTAGAGTTCAGGCTTTAGGGTTTAGAGTTTTTAGGGTTTAAGGTTTAGGGTTTAGGATTTATGGTTTAGGGTTTAGGGTTTAGGGTTTAGGGTTTAGGGTTAGTTTAGGGTTTAGGGTTTAGGATTTTAGGGTTTAGGGTTTAGGGTTACGATAAGGGTTTAAGTTTAGGGTTTAGGGTTTGGGGCTTAGAGTTTATGGTTTAGGGTTTAGTGTTTTTTAGGGTTTAGGGTTTATGGTTGTAGGTTTAGAGTTAGTTTTAGGGTTTAGGGTTTAGGGTTTAGAGTTTTTTTAAAATTAAGTAAACCAATAGGTTAGGTTTATTTAGTTTATTTTAGTTTATGTTTTATTTATTTTAGTTTATTTTATTTTTTATTTTATTTAGTTTAGTTTATTTATTTTATGTTTATTTATTTTAGTTTAATTTTTTATTTTAGTTTATTATTTAGGTTTAGGTTTATGTTTAGTTTTATTTTTATTTTATTTTTTAGGTTTAGGTTTTATTTTTTATTTTTAGGTATATGTTTAGGTTTATATTTTTTATTTTTTATTTTTTTGGTTTAGGTTTTAGGTTTTATTTTAGATTTATTTTTAGTTTTTTTTTTAGTTTAGGTTTAGGTTTATTTTTAATTTATTTTATTTTATTTAGTTTAGGGTTTAGATTTAATTTATTTTAGGTTTAGGTTTAGGTTTTATTTATTTTAGTTTAGTTTAGTTTATTTTAGATTAGGTTTTTGTTTATTTTAGGTTTAGGTTTTTTATTTTAGTTTAGGGTTTAGGTTTTATTTTTTATTTATTTTAGGTTTTACTTTTAGGTTTATTTTTTAGGTTTAGGTTTTTAGTTTTATTTTATTTAGGGTTTTGTGCCACCATCCTTCAAGATCTTTGATGCCATGATAACACATTGCACACTTTAGAGCCAACTTTTTTACAGGTGATGCACTCCTCTTCCGCCTTTTCATTAGATCTGTCGGTGTTGCATTTGATTGTGCATGCAATAGTTCGGTGAAGACTTTTGAGTTGGAGCACCTCTTCATCATCAGAGGTTTGTTGGAGCTTCAGAGGGTATGTAGGTGACATCATTGTAGAGAAGCAGAAGCTCAATGAGTTCCTTGTTGATTATATTCTCAGGTGGCGCAACCTGAACATGAAATGCGGACAACAACTATTTGAACAACATGCAATTGAGATTCTTCTCAAGAATATCCATGGCCAAGTCAGCTTCATGCCTAAGGACTTTACCATCAAAACATCTGAGAAATTAATGAACAAGGTTGTTAGCCTATAAGAGAAAGCCAAACCTTTCCAGACCAATCATCTAGGCCCAAGTCGCATAAGGTGTTTGAGAAGAAGCTAGGGACAATTGTGTGGTGGGGGAGGAAGCAATGGGGAGGAGAGAGACTATGAGCTTAGCAGCCTCTTTTTTTCCTCCTCTTCCACCACCTCGACCATCATATCGATAACCGTAGCCACCACAACAACCATTTCCACCAACTCAATAGCCTACCCAGTACCGGTATTCATATCCATCACCAGGTAGCTACTTTCCACCTACTCTTGTCGATAGATTGAACAAGCCATATTCTAGGAAAATCTTTAAGAATCTCTTGAAGAAAATTGACTTTTAGTTACCAAAGCCTAAGAGGCTCGAGGAAGTAGGCAAGAGCGATGATCCTAGCTATTGCCCCTACCACCACATGTTAGGCCATATCTTAGAGGATTGTATCACTTTTAAGGACTAGCTTGAGTGTAGCTACAATTTGAGAGCCATAGTTATCCCTAAAGAATACTTATTAAAACAACCATCCAATTTTAGGAATCCTTAGGATACTTGCGATCCTCTTAAGACCAAAGAAGGTTAGTATATCTCTATCCCAAACCTCTAAGAAGATTATTTCTAAGATCAAGAAGCTTTCCTTGGTGCTTGTAGCTCAAACCTCAACACCAAGGAAATTTGCTAGTTGTAGGATAACTCATGGAAGGTGATACAGCTGACTCACCATACTTGATAGTCACGGCCACCATCCAAGTCGGTACTCCCTCCGATTATAACTACAACCTCTTACTAGCTCCTTTTATTAGAAGCATTGTATTTGTGGATAAGTGCATTGAATCCCTTACTCCACTTACTTTATTTGATTTACATCATGTACCTCCACCCAAAAAGAAATTAATGAAGAAAGTTGATTCTACATATATATTATTTACTTTTGATGCTCTTGATTTTATTCCTATTGAAAGCTCTCAGTCTAAAAATAAAATAATAGCTCTAGTAGTTGATCCTTTCCTTTTGATTTAGAGCGGTATCCTTGAATCAATCAGTTCACCTCTTAAGATTGACTTGGAGACAACTAACTGAGATCCATAGGAGAAGCTATTGGTATGCATGAGAAGGTAGAACTTTCCACAAGCTCATCATTCAAGAAGTCATTGAAGTCAACCTATGTCGTAAAAGTTCTACCTCTAAGCACCTGGGGATAAAGGTAAGCAAGTCATTGGTTTCAATGAGCAGATAGCCCCTCCATAGGATGCTCTACCCATGGATATGCTTGTGGAGGATCAAGTCAGAGTTGATTATAATGTCCAAGCTCACCTTAGAAAGTTTCTAGGTAAGTTAAGCATAAACGATGCCCTTGTCTTATCCAAAGAGATGAGGGAATCTCTAATTTAAGGCCTTACTTGATCTAGAGATATGCTTAGCTTGTGATGCTACTAAAGAGGCATGTCACTCGAAGGACATCTTATATTACATTCGGTGATGAAGACTTACTCCAGGGATGACAGACAATCTCTTTACATTATAGTGGATGTTGGTAGATATATATCTTGAGTTGACACCAGTGTATCAATCAACATTATGAGTTTAAGAACCCTTGCCTACTTGAGTATGACATCTCAAACTCCAAAAGAAAGGATAATGTTGAGAGGATTCAATGAACAAGGAGGGCCTTGATTTTATTTATGTGGTGGAGGGGACACCATAGATCATAAGGGGGGGGGTACTTTTTTGAGGTGATTTGGTACAATATTAAGGTATGATGTACTATCTTGAAAGATAGAGACATCACCCTACAATGGACCTAATCATGTAATAAATACTCCTAAAGCATGATGGGTCAATGAATGTATAAGAGATTTTTACCCTACTTTACATGGATGAATAAAACAGGGTTTATATTAAACCATGTTCTTAAGTTCCTATGGAGGCAAGCCTCCATAATTAATTACATTTTAGAAATGAAACTTCTTAAGAATACTCTCGATTAAAGAAGATAATTATCATCTCAAAGATTTCAAGGTTAGACTATCAAAGATTGGTTGTATTTGGAAAATCAATTGGGAAAGTTCAAGGAGAAGACTTGTTTTTGGAATCCAAATGAAATAAGTAGGAAATTCTCATGATACTAGGAAGCTAGTGAGCATTCCAATCTATCATATGGTTGGGCATTATAATTTTGAAGTTGAAGATAGTTATATGTTTTGAGTTGAAATTTAATTAGATTATAAGTGCTTATAATGCACCAACACAAGGTTGTGGGAATGCCTACGAGGTGAGGATTTATGCTTGTAGACCGAAGGAAATCGCTACCTTGGATCCTAAATCTAGGGAGATTTAGTATGAGCTAAAACAAGACCTAAATTTAAGTGATAGGTAGACATAAGGGTTTACCTCCACAAGAGAATAAATTGTCGACTTCACTTATAATGACTTATAATGCATTGACTAACTCCTCATGATTTTAAAATAATGTAGTGATCTTGTGAATTACAAGATAGATAGGTAGTTATTTAATTAGAAGAGACTAAAGTCCTAAACACTCTCTAAGAGACTAGAGCATGAGTGGTATGAGCATATGACTTAATCTATAGATGAAAATCTTTTTAAATTTTATTTCATTTTAGACACATCATTTTGGAGGCTTTAGGATTTCTTATGCCTAAATGCATGATGAAATAGGTTAGGATCAAATCAACTAGAAGAAGGTGTTCTTCACCATAAGGGATGCCCTCATAGGTCAAGCATTCCTTTATCATGCAAGGATGGATATCCTTCATGTTCAAGAGAAAAAGATTATGCATGCATGATGTGAAACATACAACCATATAGCTAAGGGGTTGCTAAATCTTTTAATTATCTTATTTATATATTATGATGAGGTTATGAGTTGTTTAAAATTTAGTTATGAGTGATTAGTTGGGTAGAAAAGTTATTTTTTTTCCTAAGAGCTTCATATCCAAGCCACATTAAAGCATAAATCATTTAAGAAACTATAAAAATATGTCATCTAATACAATGTAAACATAACATCAAACAATTATATAAAATATCATAAAAATAATAAAAGGTTGGTGATCCATACAACGAAGAGAAAAGATGGTAGCGCTCTACCCATATACTGCAAATATGAAAAGAATAATTATAATTGTATTAAATCTTTATGAGACTTCTTTCTTCATATCTCCATTTAATTTGGTTCCTTCTTTTATTTGGATGGTGCTTGCTTCAAAGGCATCACGCAAAGACAAAACCTTTACTTGCTCATCCTAATCCCCATAGCACTAATCAATTCTTATTGCAAAATTACATTATGTGGGAAAAGTAAATCTAACTACACGCAAAATAGAGTTAGCTAAATATACATATAATCCCAAGTAGTTGTATTTATAATTTGGACTTAGCACCTACACATGAATTAAGCCCACATCTAACTTGGATTATGCTTAAGGATTTAAGCAACTTGCAAAAGAGCATTCACATTTATTTTTAAGCATCCAAGCATAATCCCTATAGAAAACATGATTAAGCTAATATTGACCAATCATCAGTCTATGAAGCATACACCCAACATCCAATGAAATAATACATCATAAAATAAAACATACATCATCATATGCCATCTAACTTAGAGCTAGAAGTGACTTAATTCTAATGTGTGTATTAAGGCTTGTGTGGTATGTCTTGTTAAGCATTAGTGTTACATTTTCTAAGTGTAGAAGGATTCAATTTAACATGAAAGGTTGATTTCACTTAAAGTAGTTTAATTGATTTGTGAATTTTAATTTGTGTTTTCTTTTGTTTCATTTGATTACACTTAGCAACTAAGTGTTATAAAGAGAGAAAAGAGGATTTCCCTCTTTCATCCATACCTTAAGTCACTTTCTAAAGTATATTAATTTGATTTAGTTCTCTTTAGTGAATGGCTTATTAAATGATTTAATTAATCCTAAGTTTAGGTTCACTTTAAATAATCTTATTCAAAATGAAAGGCATCTTAAGATTAATTTAATTGAATTACTACCACATGACATATATTAAATCATTCCTTTCCATCACATGTAACATGCATATGATTTAATCTAAGTGTATCTATACATGAAACATATTTTAGCACACTTAAATGATGAATGTATGTGTATGTTTAGAATTTATATTTTATTTGAATAATTTAAACATATTAACTTAAAACTTTATCCAAATTTTTATACAAAAGGACATAAGAATAAAATTAAATAGATATGTTATTGTTAAATTAGAGGTAATCAAATGACCTCCTTGGAGCTAGCTAAAACATCATTATTCTGGGATGTCCACTATATACCCATTTGCATTCAAACATATGTAAATTCATATACATGAACATGTAGTAAGCTCCAAATCATATGGCTAATTAATTCAACCACTTAGTCAATTATGAATGCATCATTTTAATGTAAAATGTGATTTTCATTCACTAATCACATATACATATACATGTACAAAGATATAAAGTACATGTCATTGTTAAACCAAGAGGTGAGGTAATCAAATGACCTCCTTGGGGCTAACTAAAACCTCATATTCAGATGTCAGATTATATACTTGCTTTTCATGGACACACATGGATGTATACATAAATGAGGAAAGAAAACCATGCAAGATTGTATATTTTTTGATTGAATCATTTATATATATGAATTAAAGCTCTATCCAAATTCTAATGTTGAAAACATAAGATTGAAATCAAATGGGTACATGCTCTTGTTGAACCATGGAAATGAGGTAATCAAATGGCCTCCTTGGGCTAGCTAAAACCTCGTGTTCGGGATGTCCAAACTATATACCCATTACCATTCAATCTTATATAAATCAACATGTGAATAGAGGAAGAGAACTCAACATTCATACACTTAAGTTATAAGCACATGCTTTTCTTATGCATTTATAATTATCATCATAACACATATTATTATTAATTTAAAAGCTTTCAAAAATACATTTGGATTTAATAGTGATAATAATACATATATTAAATTAAATCAACACATGCAAGCTTACATAAAGGAAATCCATTTTATTTTACTTGATTTTGAAAGATGGATGCATGAATTCAAATGACATACCAAATTTAACTTGATTGGAAGAGGACAATCAAATATAAGCATGTGATTCATTCAACCAAACTAGTTCTTAAGGATAATCAAATCAAATAAGATTATTTAAAGCAAAGCAAAGCTTCTTTATTAATTAAGTTTTGGATTTGATTTGATTTAAAGAGGAAGAGAAATCATCACTTATTGTTTTAAACCCATTTCCACAATAGTGAATTAATTTAATTTAAGGAAATGTAATTAAGTTGATTTTATGGGTTAATTAAGTTGAACCCTTAATTAGATGAATTAATTACCCTTACTTAATGTCACCTTAAAGTAATTAACTAAATAATTATGAGCCAACATGATATGCATGGAAAATAAACTTGCAATGATCTAGGAAATAAAAGGGGCCTAATGCAATTGGCTTATGATTAATAGTTAATTAGATTAAGGACTTATTAATTACTCTTATGGTTTTCCCACACATATGGACTAACCATAATTTCATTAAACTCCTTTAGGTTATTAAACACCAAAGATCTACCCCATGATTTAATTAATTTGATGTGATTATGATTTTAATTTGATTAAGTGATTTAATTAATTAGTTAAATCTTAATTAATTTCATTTTAAAAAAGGGTGAAATGAACTTAGGGAAAGGGTCCAAACAATATTCCTTATTCCACTTAAAGTAGAACAATGATTAATAAACTTAATTAACCAATTTGTTACAATTCATGAGATTAATTAATCATTAATTAATTTAAAAGAGTAGGTAAGGTTTAATTAATTTTTTCTAATTAAGTGAGTAATAAATCCCAAGGAAATCAAGGGAGGTAGAGGTCATCCCATTAAATTATCCCACAAAATTTGGCATTAATTACTTAATTAATTAAACTAATAAATTTTGTAATTAAACTTTAATTAAATGTTAATTACTAATCAAAATTAGTTAAGATCATTTTTAATTAATTCTACTCTGAAATACCTTTAAAATATGTATTTATTTACATTTTTTATTTCTCATGATTTTTTTATTATTTTAGAAGTTTCACCATTAAAATGATTAATTAAGCCTAATTAAGCCTAATCTATTTGGCACATGGCGTTTGGCACTTTCCACATGGTGACATAGGATTGGCTACTTAAAACTCATTTGACACAGCGCTTACATAGAAGTGGCGGATGCATTTTCTTGTCCGCCATTTGATCTAAGGTCAGATGGTTACAATTCATCCCATAACTTAATAAGATTAAATTAGATCGATCTAGCGGATCTAATCACGACCATCTATTCTGATCAGGTGGAATGGTGAGCATGATTTAACGTCACCGGTGAGGAGAATGGAGTTCATTCACCATTGCTCACTTGATCAAGCTTAGGCTTGGGTCTCAAAAGATCCCACACCTTCACATCTCGATGGAGGATCCAATGGTCAAGATCACATGAGATGCAAGTTTTCTTCAAAAGCTCCAACCCATTTTCTAAGGATCAGTTTTGGAAAGACCTCACCATAGCTCAAGGGGCTCAAATGATTGAGGAAGCTTCATCAGTGGAGATGAAGCCATTGACCAAGTTGATTGATGTTTTTTCATGAAAAGGTGGATTGATCAAAGCCAGCTTTCATTGAATTCATGGCCTAGGGAAGGTTTGTGAGTTGATTTGGTTGGTTTGGCTCTGATTCATTTAGTCAAATTGGGTTAGGTTAATTGATTTACCAATTGGTCAAATAGGTCAACAAGGTTGGGTCAGTTCATATGATCATTTGGAATATTTTGGTTCAATTGGTTTGATTTAGTTTGGCTTAGATTTGATTCTAGCTCATTTGAATTCATTTGGGTCAAATGGGTTAAGTTGACCAATTTGACAGAATTGGCCAAATTGGCTTGGGGTGGGTGTTTGTTTGGATTTAGTTGACCAATTAACGATGATTGTAGGCTTTAGTTTCAATTAATTTGGATTTGGTTTTTCTTTAGGTCAACTTGAACCTTTAGGTCAATTTGGCTAAGTGGTCAATTGGAATTCAATTGGGTCAATCATGCTTTGGTCAAGTTTCAATCAATTTAGATAAACTTGAATCATTTATTCAATCAATTTGGTTTATATTTTGATTTGACCCAATTTGATCTTTTGGTTAATTTGGGTCAATTTGATCAAAGGGCCAATTGGGTTTGGTTTGACTCAATTGAAGGTCAAGTCATATTCAAATATTGATTTTTTTATTTGGTATGAATCATTGGTTTTGGATTTGGCTTAGATTATAATTTAGCTAGTTTGGGTTCATATGGGTAAGGGTTGACTTGGTCAAATGACCAAGTTGACTTGGTTGACCAATTTGGGTTAATTAATCAACTTAGGGTGATCAATAATCATGATGGTTTTGATGCTTGTTGTCAATTTGGGTAGGGTAGACAAGCAAATAGGTCAAATTGGCCACTTTGGGTCAAGTGGACCAATTGGGTTTTAGTTGGTGATTTTGGGTTGAGTTTGATTTAGTTTGATTTATATATGGATTTGGGATTGATATATAAATTCAATTCAATTGATTTAGTTTCAAATGGGTTTTGGTTCATTTTGAACATTTCAAGTCAAAAGGGTTAAGTTGGTTTGACTTGGGTTGATTTTAGTTTGGCTTGATGATTGTAGATTTCATTTATATTTGTGAATATGATTGAAGGTATGATTGATTCATGAGGTCAATTGAATTTGGGATTTGGAATGAAGAATTTGGCTAAGTCCATGGAGTTGGGTCAAGTGGCTTAGTTTGATTTTGATTTGGTTTGATTTAGTTTTGATGATTTAAATGTACATTTTATTTAAATTTGTAAAGATTGAAAATATGATTGATTTGTGAAAATAAGTTTGATTTGATTTGGATTAATATTTGGCTAAGTCCATGGGATGGGTCATATGGCTTAGGAAGGTTTTGATTTAATTTGATTTAGTTTGATTTAATTTTGATCATTTGAATGTAGATTTGATTTATATTTTGGAAGATGGTTGAAGATATAAATTGATTATGAGAAAATCAATTTATTTTATTGATTTGGATTATGATTTGGCTAAGTCCATGGGATAGGTCATATGGCTTAGGAAGGTTTCAAGTTTGGATTTAATCATGGCTTCAATCATTTGGTTTTGAAATTGGGGTATATGATTTGAATTTTTTGTTTAAATTGAACTTGAGGTTTGGTTTGAGAAGGAAATATGGATTGATTTGGGTTGTAGGGTAGGTGGATTATTAATCCTAGGCATAACTAATCCTATGGTTAACCCTAAGTCTTTAGGCTTAGGTTAAGTGTTTACCTAATTGTTAGAAGTGTCTTATGACTAGGGAAGTCTTAGTGTCTAGAAGACTCTAAGTCTAAGATGGGAAGATTGAATCACTTCAAAGTGAGGTCAGGGCCTTAGGCTCCATAGTGTTTCCCTTAGATATAGATGATTGGAAGACCGAAGCCAAGTTTCACATTATAGACTTGGATACATCTTTCAATACTTTGCTTGGGAAACCATGGATACATGAGATCAACATAGTTCCATCATGTCTACATCAGTGTATGAAGTTCATGAGAGGTGGGATCATTTACTATGTCAAAGGAGATCTCAAGCCATTTACAGTTCATGAGGTCGGCATATATGAGGATGTGGCTTACTTCCTCCCTCAAAATCAACAAGTCTATTCTCGTCAACTTGGCCAAAGTTTAAAAATAAAATTAAAAATTAGAAAGAAAAAAGGAAAGAGAAAAAGAAAAGGAAAGAAAAGAGAAAATATAAGGGAGCAGAGATAGACTTGGAGGAGGAAGTTGAGCCTGTCATTAAATTACACCCACAGTTGTTACTCCATTGAACATATGGATAGGGCGACGACCTCCACGGGTAGAGGAAGAGGCTAGTTGAGGCGGTCAGGGTGAAAAACCTCTTTAAAAACCACTAATAGAAGATATGTCCCAGCTACTGAGTACACCTCTATTCATATAGACTTTGAATCTAGTTCATAGGATGAGTCTTATATGGTTAGCACTACCGACTCTTCTTCTCGAGTAGATTCCTTAGTGACACTTGAGATAGCGATGAAGTCGGGCTCCAAAGCAAAGCATAAGTGTATCCAAGTCTATATGTGAAATAGTTAGGCATCGGTTGGGAACCTTAGCTCTAACTTTCCTCTCAAAAGCTAAGGGTTTGGTAGTTAAGGAAGCCCTAAGTCATCCAGTGTGAAGACTTCAGAGGTTCTTTAGGAGCATCATCCTCAAGTCAAGAAGTTGATGTAGAACTTGAGGATGATTCATATAAAGATTTAATAGAATTACCTTTTGATTGGTACTTGTCTTGTGTTCATAATTTAGCAAAAGAAAGGGTTAATCCCACATACTTGGTCAAAGCATAGGTCGACTTCAAAAGAATATGGAAGAATAAATGCAAAAGCTCTCTCCATCAGAAGGACTAGGATTGATTAGTGGGTCGGTCGATGATGACGATTACTTCTTAGTAATCGTCATTTAGATCGATAAGTTCTTTTCCAATCACATTAACTTATATGAGGAGCGTGCTTAGAAACTTTAGATGATCGGATGATTTTGAAGTCAAAGATGCATCTAGAGTTTAAAGAAGAGATCAAGTAAACCATCGACAAGCTCAAGGAAATCAACTTACGCACTGAAGAAGATCCATGCGACATACATCAGTTCTTTGTTGAATGAAATTGAAACCAATGACTTAGTTATGCTATTGATTGAGTTTAAGGACTACTTTGCATGGAGTTATGAAGAGATGCTTGGATTGGCTCCTGACATAGCAATCCATTAATTAACAAAAGAGCCTACTACTAACCTTATCAAGCAAGCTCCTAGATGCATGTGATTAGACATAGAATAATAGGTCATTTATGAAGTCAAGAAACTGATCAATGCTAGCTTCATCTTGAAAGAAAGATACCATACATGGTTAGCCAGCGTTGTCCCAGTTAAGAAAAAGAATGGCCAAATTCACATATGCTTCAATTTTAGGGATTTAAATAAGGCATGTCCAAAAGATGAATTTTCACTACCAATCCACAGGCGATGGTGGACATTGCCATCTCATGCAATTTTCTCTTTCATGGATGGCTCATGATATAACCAAATAAAGATGGCCAAGATGAAAGAAACACTACTTTTAGAACCCATGATCAAAATCTATTATTATAAGGTCATGCCTTTTAGCCTTAAAATTATCGTGCTACATACCAGCGATGACTCGAATCTTTGATGAACTCATTCATCATCGTCAGTGTTATGTTAATGATCTCTTGATCAAGTAGAGAAAAGGAAGACCATCTCTTTGACTTGAGTAGTTTTGGAACAATTAAGATAATTTAACCTCAAAATGAACCCCAAGTGTTTTGAGTAGCTTTAGAAATTCCTTGGGTTTGTTGTCCGACACCATGGAATTGAAATCAATCCTGAGAAGATTAAGGTGATATTAGAAATGCCACCCCCTAAAAGTTTAACTCAACTCAGATCATTCCATGGTAAATTGGCATATCTAAGATGCTTTAAATCCAACCTTTAGGAAGATGTCAGCCATTCTCAGCACTTGTCAGAAAGGATGCCAAGTTCAAGTGGGATGATAAGTGTAAGCATGCCTTCAAATACATCAAGCATTACCTAATGACGCCTATGATTCTAGCAGCCCCTATCTCGGCCAAGCCGCTCATACTTTACATTGCTGTAATAGATGACTCCCATGGTGCTTTGTTAGCCCAAACCAATGATGAAGGGAAGGAAAACACACTCTACTACCTTAACCATCATCTAAACCCTACTGAGGCTAATTATCCACTCATTGAGAAGCATTGCCTAGCATTAATCTTTGCATCCCAAAACTACACTACACTTCCTCATAAGGTGAACTTAATCTCTAGGATCAATCCTACTATCTCATGACATATGCGATCTGATAGTTAGCATGATGGTCCATGATCTCTCACGTTTGACATTACCTTCATAATTCTCCATGCGGTGAAAGGCAAACATTAGCAGATTTCTTAGCGACACACTTCTTTCACTCTCTCGTGTGATGATCTCCCTAATAAAAAAATCATGAACTTAGGGGATGCTAGCATTCACCACTAGGAGATGTACTTTGATGGTGCAGCTTCTTCTCAAAGAGGAGAAGAACCACAATTTACTATTCTAGGAAATGCAGGGGAAGGAATATATCTCTTAACTCTATAATGTAATCTTATGAGATTCTTATATCATCTATCCAATCCTTGCAACAAAGCCAAATATGAGGCTCTTGTGCCGGTTTGAGTTAGTATTACTCTAAGCATCCATAACATCAACATCTTTGGGGATTTTGAGCTAGTTATCACCAAATCGTTGAGACCTATAGGTTATAAAGCCCAAGATCCATCACTACCATAAGTACACCATGGAATTATTGACCCAAAATCTCGGTTACCATTTATAAGATTCCTCGAGGAGAGAACACCATAGTGTATGCTTTTAATGCTTGCTAAGGAGTTGGCATGTCGGAGGATGAGTCATTAATAAAGGTCCAAAATAAACAAGTCTTATCCCTTATTGATATTGAACTCATCAAAAGTACTCTCTCTTGAAGGGAAGGTTACCATTGCCAAGAAGGATGAGGATTTGGGTGGGCAACCATTCATGGATTACTTAAAATGGAAAATTACCATAAGAGAATTCCCAAGCCCATCGATGAAGCCCAAACTTTCTACACTCTTGTGGATGGTGTCTTGTATCGACGATCTTTCAATCATATGTGGTTACATTGTTTAGATAAAATAAAGATCATGATTGAGGTACACTCGATTATGTGGAGCCAACCAATCGATCGAAGATGAAAACCAAGATCAAGAGACTAGGATACTGGCCATTGATGATTAAAAAAAATGCATGGATATGGCTGGCGATGCTACCAATGTCAAATACGATGTGGTCCACCAACCACCAACATTCCATATCATACGTTGGCCATGGCCATTCATTGGGAATGACATAGTGTGCGACTAATCCTACTTCTTCCAAGTGTAATCGGTTCATCTTATTTTCTTTACTTTTCCAAATGGGCAAAGGCAATTTTGCTAAATGAGGTCATAACATAGCATGTGCTCCAAGTTTTTAGGAATCATATCATATATAGTTTTGGAGTGCCTTGAATTATATCGATAATGGTACTACATTCAAGAGCATCGAGATCAACAACTTTGCCCGAAGACACAATAACTTTTCCCAACATCAATAACTTTGCCTCGATGAATTATATTCTACCATCAACTACGGTAAAAAAACTTAGTAGAAGCCTTCAACAAAACTCTCATCCAAATACTAAAGAAGACACTCGACAATAACAAGCGAGAATGGTATGAGTAGTTAGTTGAAGCCTTATGGGCCTGCTGCACCATATATAGAACTCCAACTCAGTCTACTCCTTTTTCCTTAATGTATGGGTCCAAAGTTGTTCTACCATTAGAAGTCCAACTCGCATCACTAATGATTGCTGTGCGTAACAAGATCATAATAGAGCAGAATGCCAAGCTGTGTTAGAAGAACTTGAAGGTTTAGAGGAGAGATGGCTGCGAACATGCCAAAACCTCAAGTTGTACAAAGCTAAAATGATTTAAGCTCATAATAAATTGCTCATCCTAGAGCTTTTCAGGTAGGAGAGCTTATTTTAGTTCTAGGAGATTTTATCATAAGATGGGAGGCAAGTTTGAACCCACTTGGGAAGGCCCTTTTGCCATAGAGAAGGCGTATTAGGGAGGATCTTATCAGCTTATTAATCATAATAAAGAGTTCCCAATGCTTCTAATCAACTTGCTCTAATTAAAGAAATATTATAAATGATGTTTGAAAATAATTACCATCAATGAAAAGTCTATTTTGAATTCAATATCTTCCATGTTGAAAGTATTCTTGTTTGGGAATTACACATGATGTGTAGGGTAGATGTAAAAACTTGAGCATGGTCCTATCCTTCATCAACCCAAACACAAACACACAAACATATAAAAATACATATCTTTATCTGCTACTCGAGTTGAGATAACATGACACTTCTCAATTTTGCTCTAGGTGTGGTGACGCTACCTACTAGTGTGTCCCTGTTCTTGCTGTCAAGGATGTAAGTTTGCTAAGCTTTCCTTCCTTACATGGCCACTGCACACCGATGATCTCCTTGTTAGTTTGGTAGGCCTTAATGCGTGGTCGGTAAGCTACCTCATGTTGGCTTCGTTTAAGAGGATTTGAGTCTACTTATGCTCTTCTTGGATTAGCCTGCATGATTGGGTCAGTATATTTTAGGTTTAGGATAAGTCCCCTAGTGTCTCCTTCCCTCCTAACTGCTTTAAGCCTAGGTCCAGTCCTTCCTTCGGGCTCCCCCTTAGTAGTCTCTCTAGGTCAGTAGTAAGCCTACATGCTTTCTTTCTAGATTGATTGTTAGACACCAACGGGCACCTTAGGTTGGTTGGTTCTCACTATGCTAACAGATACACCTTAGGTTGTTTGATTCACACCTTAAGATACCACTAATGGCAGATGTAAATTTACTACACTTTCTCTTATGTATGCATGTACACCTATATGCTTTCTTTTAGGGCTCAATATAATACCCTAGCACACCTCCCGCATATGATATTCCTTTGTGACCCCATTTAGACACTTCAGTTACTCAGTTGGATAATTCCCCTTTCAGTAAACACCCTTTGATTTGGAATACATCCTATGGATGTGTAGATTCTCCTTGGTCTAGTAAATCTAAGATAGGTAAAGGCGATATAGCCCCTTCTTAGTGTGGTCCCTCTAAATAGGTCTAAGTAAATATATATATATATATATATATGCACTTGTGCATTAGGAGGACACCCTACTGCACTTTTCCCATGCAAGCATCCTATCTTTAGGCGGTGTTAGCAAAACTCCATATAAAATTTTTTACTCTTGAGTTGATATAAGTCCCAATGGCATTCACTCAATAGTCACCTAAGTCGATTCAATTTGTTGTGCTACCAACATGTCGATGGTTGTTCCTACTTTAGAAGATGTAAGTCTACTATGCTTCTTCCTTGCATAGTCATTACAGGAAACCCCTTAGGTTGGCTAGCTCTACCCATAACTAGTAGACTATTTGGATTTATAAATCTAAGATAGACAAGTCGATATAACCCCTTCTCGGTGGATCCATCATGGTCCATAAATTAAATCTATCAAATTTGAGCTCA
Organism: Cymbidium sinense; assembly: GCA_021442155.1. NCBI lineage: Eukaryota > Viridiplantae > Streptophyta > Magnoliopsida > Asparagales > Orchidaceae > Cymbidium > Cymbidium sinense. The sequence goes on along the minus strand of JAKCPB010000280.1, from coordinate 25,097 downwards.
CATCCCAAACATGTTAATTTGAAAGCAAACTAAACCAAATAAACCATATCAAATCGAATTAACACACTATATTATATTAGAATATATGATGTTATATGATAATTTGTTATAATATAATATATTGTCTAAGATTACACATCATTAGAATCGCTAAAGGAACAAATAACTTAAAATATGAATAATGTTCATTTTGGATATAAAATTGTTATTTTTCTATTAGAAATGCTACAAAATAGCATAATTTTGGTGTTGCTTCTTGGTGTGTGCAATGAATTTGGCAAAATTCTTCCATCACAAATTATTATTTTTATGAGTTTTGACCAAATGTATTATAATAAAAGTAAAACATACTAAAATATACAATAAAATTTAGTAACACACCACCCCTTATATTGTGGTTATATTATTATAAATAAAATATATATATATATATTATATATATATATATATATATATATATATATATATATATATATATATATATATTATATTTTAATACACTTTATATATTATCTTACACCTTAAAATGAATCACTTTTAAAAAACTTTATTTTGATTGAAAAATGAACATTTATTTTGGATGCAAAATTTCATTCTTTTGATTAAATGACACTCCATACACACCTAATGATGTTCCCTAAAACTTAAAAAAATTGGCCAAATCCATCATGTTATTATAAATCAATATTTTTATGAATTATACCGATTTAAACTCTCGCATCATCTATAACAAACTAAAGTATGCCAAATAAGTAATAATACACAATAGTATGTTATAATGCATGATGCTACACTATGTTGACACCTATATTATAATACACTATAACATATTATATTATATTATATTTCATAATAACACATCTCATTAGATAAAAATCATAAAATTCATCTAAATAATAAAAAAACTATATATTTTAGTATCACTTACATATTTTAAATTCAAATAATACATTATGATGTCATGCTCTACCTATTATGAATTTGGCCAAATTCCACCATTTTAATGTCTAAATTAACATTTTATAAATAATGCTAGTGTATTGCATGATTGTATAACAAATAATTTAAAATTATCTTAGAACAATATATTATGATATATGGTGTTATACTATATACAACATAATATTTATTTTGAACATAAAATCTTACTTTTAGACTACAAGTGGTAGCACATCTTTGGTACTACAACCTAATGCCCACTTCAAATTTAATAAATTTCACCATCTGATTTATTAAATCAATATTTTTATGATTTATATTAATATAGACTATAGGGTACAATATCATAATATATTAAAAACATTTCAAAATATCTTATAAAAAAAACACATCCCTATCAAATATATGCTTTATAATATATGGTTATAATATGATATGTTTAGGGTTTAAGGTATTCAAGTCTTTAATAGTCAAGCAAAGTCTCTTGAAGAGATTTTCTTTGCTATAACTATGTTAGGATTAGATAATTCTTTAGATCTAATGACATCTTCATTCAAGGTTTAGGGTTTAAGGTTAGTTTAGGGTTAGTTTAGAGTTTAGGTTTAGTGTTTAGGGTTTAACTTTAGGGTTTGGGTTTTAGGGTTTGCATTTAGGTTGTAGGTTTAGGGTTTATGGTTTTAGGGTTTATTTAGGGTTTGGGGTTTTATGGTTTAGGATTGGGGTTAGGGTTTATTTAGGGTTTAGTGTTTAGGTTTTAAGTTTTAGGGTTTAGGATTTATGATTTAGGTTTTAAGTTTATGGTTTATGTTTTAGTTTAGGGCTTAGGGTTTAGGTTTTTTTAACAATAAATCTGATTTAACTTTTATGCTTTTCAATTTCATACAAATGCACCAAAACTTTTAAGACATAAGCAATGACATAGATAAAAAATGAGCATGCCAAACAATCTATTCTTTAAAGACAATTTCATAATGATTGGATCGGTCATTCTTTAATTTCTCTAGTTCTCAACCTCCTTCTCAGTGTATGGATACACCATCATATATCTCTCCCGCCACCACCATGGTGTAACTTTTGTCACTCCTCAGTAACACCACGCTCCAACCACCTCATATCCACGGTACCTCATTCACCACCACTATGATAACACCTGCCTTCTCCTTACCGATTTAGGGCTTAGTTGGGGTGATGTTCTTGCTATCAAGGTTGCACTTTTTTTTATGGGGTTTAGGGTTAGTAGGGGTTTAGGGTTAGTTTAGGATTTTGGTTTTTTTTAGGTTTAGGGTTTAGGGTTGTGTTTTAGGGTTTTAGGGTTTATTATTTAGGGTTTTTGGTTTTAGGTTTAGGGTTTAGGGTTTAGGGTTTTTAGGGTTTAAGGTTTAGGGTTTGGGTTTAGGGTTTTAGGTTTTAGTGTTTATGGTTTTAGTTTGGGGTTTAGGATTTAGGATTTAGAGTTTAGTTTTTAAAAAAAAAATCAAGTAGTTTGGTTTAGTTTATTTTTTATTTTATTTTATTTAGGCTTTTTTTTTTTTTTTTTAATTTTATTTAGTTTAGTTTATTTATTTTAGCTTTTTTATTTTAGTTTATTTTTTAGGTTTAGGTTTATTTTTCAGTTGAGTTTTATTATTATTTTATTTTTTTAGGTTTATGTTTTATTTTTTTTAAGTTTAGCTTTAGGTTTTTATTTTATTTTTTTAGATTTTTATTTTAGGTTTACTTTTAGGTTTTATTTTTTAGTTTATGTTTAAGTTTATTTTTAGTTTATTTTATTATATTTAGTTGCAGGTTATTTTAGTTAGGTTTAAGTTTATTTTATTTTGTATATTTTATTTTTATTTTAAGTTTAGTTTTTTTTAGTTTAGGGTTTAGGATTTATTTTTTATTTATTTTAAGTTTATTTTTAGGTTTTATTTAGTTTTTATTTTATTTTATTTTTTATTTTAGATTTATTTTATGTTTATTTTATTTTATTTTATTTTTTATTTTAATTTTATTTTCCTTTTTTTTAGGTTTAGGTTTAGGTTTAGGTTTTAGTATGTTTTTTATTTTTTAATATATTTTTTTATTTTATTTTAGTTTAGGTTTATTTATTTATTTTATTTTAAGTTTTATTTTATTTATGTTTAGCTTTTTAGCTTTTTTGGGTTTAGGGTTTAGTTTGGTTCATGTTTTAGGGTTTTGATTTTTTTTATAATAGAGATCCAATTAAGATTCAAAATTTCTTTTTTTAATTTCTTCAATCAAGTAACACACTAAGTTTTCTAGGAAATAAGTGACATAGATCAATTCATAGGTAAATCAAAACCAAGGAATCATCTCTACTATAAAGGCAGTTCTATAGTAGATCGATAGTATTCTTCAATTTCTCAGTTCTCATACCGACCTCTCAGTAGCATATCCTTTATACTTACCACCAGTTAACCTCCATCACTACTCCCACCTTTTCTTCTCAGGTAATATCCACATTTATCCCCATTTATTTAGTAGCCTTTTTTTATCATATCTAGGGAGTTTATTTTGATGTTTTATCAAGGTTTGCTTATTCTTGGGGTTTTAGGTTGTTTAGGTTTAGGTTTTAGGTTTTATGTTTATTTTTAATTTATTTAGTTACTTAAGGTTTAGGGTTTTATTTGGGTTTAGGGTTTAGGGTTTATGCTTTAGGGTTTAGGGTTTAGAGTTTTTAGGGTTTAGGTTTAGATTTAGGTTTAGGGTTAGTTTTGGGTTTATGGTTTAGGGTTTATTTGGGTTTAGGCTTTTTTTTTAAGTTTAAGTTTAGGTTTATTTATTTTAATTTTTTATTTATTTTATTTTAATTTTTTATTTAGGTTGATTATTATTTTTTTATTTAGTTTAGTGTTTTTATTTTAGTTTACTTTTAGGTTTAGGTTTAGTTTAAGTTTATTTTTAGTTGATTTTACTTTAATTTTATTTTTTTTATGTTATATTTTTTATTTTAGGTTTAGCTTTAGGTTTTTAATATTTTCTAGGTTTAGGTTATAGGTTTTTATTTAGGTTTATTTTAGGTTTTATTTTTTTAGTTTAGGTTTAGGTTTATTTTTAGTTCATTTTATTTTATTTAGTTTAGGTTTAGGTTTAGGTTTAGTTTATTTTAGGTTTAGGTTTAGGTTTATTTATTTTAGTTTAGTTTAGTTTAGTTTAGGTTTATGTTTATTTAATTTTATTATATATATATATATATATATATATATATATATATATTTTTTTTAGGTTTTTTAGTTTAGGTTTAAGATTTATTTTTTATTTATTTTTTGGGTTTTATTTTTAGGTTTATTTTTTTAGGTTTAGGCTTTTACTATATTTGATTTTAGGTTTATTTTATTTTTTATTTTATGTTTAGTTTTTATTTTATTAAGATTTTTATTATTAGGTTTATTTTATTTTTCAATTTAGTTTAGCTTTTTCTTTATTTTATCTTAGTTTATTTTATTTTTCTTATTTTATTTTTAGGTTTAGGTTTAGGTTTCTATTTAATTTAAATTTTTTAATTTATTTAGGTTTAGGTTAATTTATTTATTTTATATTTAGGTTTTATTTAGTTTAGGTTTAGGGTTTAGGGTTTAGAGTTTAGGGTTTTAGGTTTAGGGTTTTAGGGTTTAGGGTTTAGGGTTAGGGTTTAAGGTTTAGGGTTTAGGTTTGGGGTTGTACATTTATGATTTAGGCTTTAGGGTTAGTTTTTGGGTATAGGGTTTAGGATTTAGGATTTAATGTTTAGCGTTAGGTTTTATTTTTAAAAAAAATTAAGTATATGTTTTACTTAGTTTATTTAGTTTTTTTTATATTTTATTTCTATTTTTATTTATTTTAATTTATTTTTTATGTTTATTTATTTTTTAAGTTTTTTAGTTTATTTTTAACTTTAGGTTTAGGTTAATGTTTATTTTTTTAGTTTAGTTTTACTTTTATTTTATTTTTTAGGTTTATGTTTTATTTTTTATTTTTAGGTTTAGGTTTAGATTTTTATTTTATTTTTTTAGGTTTATGTTTTAAGTTTTTATTTTAGGTTTATATTTAAGTTTTATTTTTTAGTTTAGGTTTAGGTTTATTTTAGTTTATTTTATTTTATTTTATTTTATTTAGGGTTTAGGTTTAATTTGTTTTTTTGGTTTAGGTTAGGTTTTATTTATTTTAGTTTATGTTTAGATTTATTTTATTTTGTTTATTTTAGGTTTAGGTATTTTTTATTTTTTAGGTTTATTTTTTATTTATTTTAGGTTTATTTTTTAGCTTTATATTTTAGGTTTTGGATTTTATTTAGTTTTATTTTATTTTATTTTAAGTTTATTTTATTTTTTTATTTTAGGTTTGATTTTATTTTGGTTTTATTTTAAGATTATTTTATTTTTTAGTTTAGTTTAGGTTTTAATTATTTTATTTTAGTTTAGTCTATATTTTTATTTTATTTCACTTTAAGTTTAGGTTTAGTTTATTTATGTTTTGGTTTAGGTTTTAGTTCAAGTTTTTATATTTTATATTTTTTTATTTTATTTGGTTTAGGTTTTTTTTATGTTTTATTTTGTTTAGGTTTAGGTTTTTTAGGTTTTTAGGGTTTAGGGTTTAGGGTTTAGCGTTTAGAGTTTGTTTAGGTTTAGGTTTTAGATTTTAGGTTTAGGGTTTAGGGTTTTAGGGTTTAGGTTTTAGGTTTAGTTTAGGGTTTATTTAGGGTTGTAGGTTTAGATTTTAAGGTTTAGGGTTTAGGATTTAGGGTCTTAGGCTTTAGGGTTTAGGGTTTAGTTTTAGGTTAGTTTTAGGGTTAGGGTGTTTTTTTAAAGCAGTAAAAAATAGGTTTATGTTTATTTAGTTTATTTTATTTTTAATTTATTTAGTTTAGTTTATTTATTTTAGGTTTATTTATTTTAGCTTAGGTTTTTTATTTTAGTTTATTTTATAGGTTTTGGTTTTGGTTTAAGTTTATTTTTTAGTTTAGTTTTGTTTTTATTTAATTTTTTATGTTTATGTTTTATTTTTTATTTTTAGGTTTATGTTTAGGTTTTTATTTTATTTTTTTAGGTTTAGGTTTTAGGTTTTATTTTAGGTTTTACTTTTTAGTTTAGGTTTAGGTTTATTTTTTTTTTATTTTATTTTATTTAGTTTATGTTTAGGTTTCGGTTTAGTTTATTTTATGTTTAGGTTTATTTTATTTTTGTTTATTTTATTTTTATTTTAGGTTTAGTTTTTTTTGGTTTAGGGTTTAGGTTTTCTTTTTTATTTACTTTTAGGTTTATTTTTTAGGTTTAAGTTTTTATTTTGTTTTTATTTTATCTTCTCTTAGGTTTATTTTATTTTTATTTTACATTTAATTTTTATTTTATTTAGGTTTTTTATTCTTAGGTTTATTTTATTTTTTAATTTAGTTTATGTTTTTATTTATTTATTTTAGTTTTTTTAGTTTATTTTATTTTTGTGTTTAGGTTGAGGCTTTAGTGTAGGTTTTTATTATTTTTATTTTTTTTAGGTTTACATTTTTAGGTTTTTAGGGTTTAGGGTTTTGCATTTAGGGTTTAGGTTTAGGGTTTAGGGTTTTAGAGTTGAGGGTTTTAAGGTTTACAGTTTAGGGTTAGGGTTTAGGGTTTAAGGTTTAGGGTTTAGGTTTTAGGCTTTAGGGTTTAGGGTTTAGGATTTGGGGTTTATTGTTTTAGGGTTTAGGGTTAGTTTTAGGATTTAGGATTTTTTTTTCTTTTATTATTTATTTTAGGGTTTAGTGTTTACATTTAGGGATTTAGGTTTTAAGTTTAGGTTCATGTTTTAGTTTAGGGTTTAGGGTTTTGGGTTTTTTTTAACGAGAACAAATTGATTCAACATTTCTTTTTTGATTTCATCAACACACCAAGTTTTCTAAGGCACACGGCGACATTAATAAAAAAATGAGCATGCATAGAGCAAATCAAAACTCTAGATAACTAGAACTGTTTCTATAAAACAGTTCCATAAGCGGATCAATCGCTCTTCAATTTCTAATTCCATCGAACACCTTGACCTCTCTTGGATCCACCATTATATCCTCGATCTCTGCCTCTGCCACCATGATGGTTATAACCTCTGTCGCTCCTCCCTCCTCCGTAACCACCACTGTTCCAACCACCACCTTCATATCCACGCACCTCTAGATCTCCCACCACCTTGATGCTTGCCCCACCCACCTCCAGATCTAGGCTGAACATGGTTGTGATGTTCTGTCATCAATGTTCTTTCCATTCTTAGGATTTTAGTTTAGGTTTAGGTTTATTAGGTTTTAGGGTTTAGGTTTATTTTTTAATTTATTTAGTTACTTTAGGTTTACATTTAGGGTTTGGGGTTTGGGGTTTAGGATTTTTTTTAAACTCAAATGGTTTCATAACAAATAAAAAATTACCAAAACATGCAAGGCATTATCCTCTAACAACTAATAAAACAGGATAAAATAAAATGTAATTCAAAAATTCAAAAAATTGTATTTCACAAAATAAATTAACTCGTAGAGACAATAAAATTTTATTTGATAGAAGGCCAACAAAGCTTTGTCAAATAAGCTAAATCCCATATCATCATCAGATTCCTCCGCAGGCTCTTCCTTCTTCTCTTCAACTACAGTGGCAAGCAGTGCGAAGTAATAGAAGCATGCATAGTAGCCTCAACAAATTTACTAAGATCCTTCAAATACCGCTTAACCTTCTAAGAATGTGTCGTGGCAATTGTGAGGATGAGGACATTCTTGTAAGCGTTGATGAATATGTGGTGCGTTGCAGCAAGTTTGGGATAAGAGAGGGCTAGTGAGAGAGAAGTGATCATTGAAAGGCCTACCAAAAACTTCTCGTTGAGATCATGTTTATTGAGGTCAAGTACCTCAGGACTGAACACCGATCCATCATCATACACAAATTGGACGACAAGGCCATAAGAGAATGGCCTAATCCCCGGCTTAGCGAGGAGTGTAGCTTCTGAGGATCCCACCTCATCGCCTTTTTTAATTAGCTTAATCATGGTGATAAATTCAATAGTACCCTTATTGATCTTAGTTGGGATATTGAGAACCTAGAAAATGAATTTTGTGAAGGATCCAGACCAATGTTGCCTGGAGGAACCACAACATCAATAGGTGCAATAAGACCAACACGGGCAGGAGCACCAACTTTGTATTTCACAACCTCTTCACTCACTTCTTTAAGATCACCTTTCATAAAAATCAGCTCAACCGGGGTTTAGGGTTTAGGGTTTTAGGGTTAATGCTTTTAGGTTTAGGGTTTAGGGTTAGGGTTAGGGTTTAGGGTTTAGGATTTAGGGTTTAGATTTAAAGTTTAGGGTTTAGGGTTCAGGGTTTTTTAGGCTTTAAGGTTTAGGGTTTTTAGGCTTTAGGGTTTAGGGTTTAGGGAGGTTTGTTTTAGGGTTTAGGTTTAGCATTTAGGGTTTAGGATTTATTATTTCTTTTAGTTTGTTTTATTTTTTTTAATTTTAATTATGTTTATTTTTATTTTTATTTAGTTTAGTTTATTTATTTTAGGTTTCTTTATTTTAGTTTAGGTTATTTATTTTTGTTTATTTTTTAGGTTTAGGTTTAGGTTTATTATTTTTAGTTGAGTTTTATTTTTATTTTATTTTTAAGTTTAGGTTTTATTTTTTATTTTTGGGTTTAGGTTTAGGTTTTATTTTATTTTTTAGGTTTAGGTTTAAGTTTTTTATTTTGGTTTGTTTTAGAATTTATTTTTTTTAGTTTAGGTTTAGGTTTATTTTTAGTTTAATTTATTTTATTTAGTTTAGGTTCAAGTTTAGGTTTAGTTTATTTTAGGTTTAAGTTTAGGTTTTATTTATTTTAGTTTAGTTTATTTTAGTTTAAGTTTAAGTTTATTTTATTTTGTTTATTTTATTTTTATTTTAAGTTTAGGTTTTTTTTTAGTTTTGGGTTTAGGTTTTATTTATTATTTATTTTTAGATTTATTTTTTTAGGTTTAGGTTTTCATTTTATTTTATTTTAGGTTTATTTTATTTTCAATTTGGTTTCAAGCCAGGTAGATCTACTATGGATGCTATACATTTATTAAGGGGTTTGATGGTGAAGCATAGAAAGTAAGGAGGATCTACATATGATATTTATTGATTTAGAAAAGCTTATGATAAAGTTTGAAGAGATGTTCTTTGACGAGTTCTAGAACGTAAAGCGATTAATATTGGTTATATTCAAGTCATTAAGGATATGTACACTAAAGCTGTTACTTGTGTCCAAACACGAGGGTTGACAAAATATTTTTCTATTTCTGTTGGATTACATCAAGGATTAGCTTTAAGCCCTTATCTTTTTTTACTTTAGTTATGGATGTTCTTACTAGGCATTTACCTTGGTGTATGCTTTTTTCGATGACATTCTTCTTGTTGATAAGACTAAAGAGGGAGTCCAACAGAAACTTGAATTATAGAGGTCAACTCTAGAGTCCAAAGGTTTTCATTTAAGTAGATCTAAAATTGAATATATGGAGTGTAATTTTAGTTGTAGAAGTTCTAGTGGTAGTGTTGTGACATTAGGTGAACAAGACATTAATAAGAGTGAACGCGTTTGATATTTAGGCTATATTGTTCAAAATGATGGTGAAATAGATGGAGATGTTATTAGTAGAATTCAAGTTGGATGGTTGAAGTGGAGGAATGCATATGGCCTATTATGTGATAGAAAAGGTCCACTTAAACTTAAGGGAAAATTTTATACGATGGTGGTAAGACCTGCAATGACTTATGGTGCAGAATGTTGGCCAATAAAAGAGAAGCATAAAACTAAGTTAAGTGTTATAGAGATGAGGATGCTTAGGTGGATGAGTGGCTTTACTCTTAGATATAGAATGCAAAATGAGTATATTTGGGAAAAAGTTGGAGTAGCTCCAGTGGTAGATAAGATTAGGGAGAGTCGCCTTGGATGGTTTGGCCACATAAAGTGTCGGTCGTTCGATGACCCGATTTGGAGAGTAGATTCATTAGATTTGCCTTATGTTAAGAAAGGTAGACGTAGACCTAAAAAGACTTGGTTAAGATGTATAAAAATTGATCTTAGTATACTTGATTTAAATTATAATTTGACACATAATAAAATACAATGGAGAAAAAGGATACATGTAGTCGACCCCACCTAGTGGAATTAAGGCTTGTTGTTGTTGTTGTTGTAGGTTTATTTTATTTTTATTTTACATTTAGCTTTATTTTATTTGGGTTTTTTTTTAAGTTTATTTTATTTTTTTAATTTAGTTTTGGTTTTTATTTATTTTATTTAAATTTAATTTTATTTTTTATTCTATTTTATTTTTAGGCTTAGGTTTTATCTTAGGTTTTTATTTTATTTTATTATTTTATTTTATTTAGGTTTAGGTTTTTTATTTATTTTATTTTTAGGTTTTATTTAGTTTAGGTTTAGGTTTTTAGGTTTTTAGGGTTTAGGGTTAATGGTTTACAATTTAGGCTTTAGGGTTTAGGGTTTAGGGTTTTGGGGTTTAGGGTTTAGTGTTTAAGCTTTAGGGTTTAGGGTTTTTAGGGTTTAAGGTTTAGGGTTTAGGGTTTAGAGTTTTTTTTAACTAAAAGGAATTTATTGCTCATAAAAATAAGTACAAGAAGACCAAATTATAGACTAAACTCAAGAAAAAAAGAAACTACTGCTCAAATGAGGAACAGGAGAATCCTAAAGAGTTTAATAAATCAAAGAGCAATAAAGAAAAAAAAAAAAAAAAACTAAGAAAGCTAAGCAAAAGGCAAAAAAGGGGAAGAATCCATGGAGCTCCAAAAGAACCCCGAAAGAGATGAAGATCTATAAGAAATGGAAACTTGCAACCTGCAACTGAAAATAACTCTAGCCATCTAAGAAAAAAGAGACCATTAGTAAGACTCCAGCTCCCTCCAAGAAGAAGAAAAGACTAACTAAAAAAAAGAACCTACAACCTGCAAGAAATCTCAACCAGAAGGAGATCAAAAAACATAAAGAGAAAAAAACTCAGGCTGAGATATGAGAAAAGAAGGATAATAACAATAATGAACATCAAATCCTAAGTGTATCCAACTTCAAAGAAGGGCTACAAAATAGAAAAGTCACCAACCAGAAATCACAAAAAAAATTCATCATATCATCATAGCCATCCCAACCAAAGAAAAATATAAATCTATCATAATAGCCACCAAGCCAAATAAAAAGTGAAGCTAAGGAAACAAAAAATAGAGGAGACCAATAGATAAAATTAACATAAGGAAACCCCAACAAAATGAAATATGAAGACTTCTTAAAAAGGAGGGAGAAAAGAAGCTCATAGCCCAAGAAAAAAAAAAGAAAAGGGCCCTCAAAGATAAAGCCAGCAGAGCCCACAACAATACTAATCCAAAGCCACCAAGGCACCAAGACAACAGTGCCCACAACAACACCAATCCAAAGCCACCAAGGCACGAATGAAAGGAAAGGAAACAACCAACAAAGTAGCTACACAACAAAGCACCCAAGAAAAATAGCTCAAGAAAGAGCAAGTGGACCAAACCAACCAACAGAAAAAAAAGAAGAAGGCTAGCAATAGATAAAATAAATAGCTAGAGAAACAACTAGCCAATGGACAAACCACATGCCAAGGAAAAAAAGCCCAACCTACCACAAAACAACCAAAGAAAGGCAAGCCAATAAGAACAAAGCCACTAGCACAAAACCAACCAGTCAAAGGGCACCAAAAAAAACTCAGCACACGGGAAGCCAGAAATCCCAAGCCAAAAGGAGGAAAATTAGCCAAGAAGCCAATACTCTAGATAACAAGAAAACACACAATAAAAGCTCAGCCAATAGAGAAAAAATAGCCAAAGGTAAAACCTCCCAAGGATAGAGAGATTATTTCCAAGAATTTTAAATTGAGTTACCCTGAACCGAGGAGGGGCATAAATCAACACTTTTTCTTCTTATAAATAGTTTTATAATCATGCCCTATCTCCAAAATCTCCATCCAAAATGAATCATTATTGTTATAAAAGGCATGGGATCATTAAGCTATCAATTTCAAATAAGAGCATTAATCAACCACATCATTAGTAAAGGAAAATCGAAATAGTATGCATTTTAATTAGAAGTGAAAGAAAGAGCAAAAACAACTTTATTAAAAAGACAATTATCAATATTTTCACCTTCCAATAAAATCTAAAGAGTATCCTCCTTGTCTTCATTCATAAAAGATGCAAGAGAAGCAGAATCTAGATTTTTAGTATAATCTTCATGTAAGGGATTAAAATAAGATTCAAATCCCTTAGAAACACATAACATATTACCAAAATTTTGAACAAAATTACCAACCATAGAAAAACCATCATTTTGAACTGTAATAGAAATATTCACAATGAGAGAATTATCACAGGTATGTAAATGTTATTTTTTAAAAGAAAGATCACCAATAATAAAAAAAGAATGTCGTGACCGTAAGTTAAAATATAAAAAACTTAACCACCATTCTTAATCAAAGAAGGCAAGAAATAGTCTCTTTCCATGATCTAAAGGAGAAAAGAGAAACAACATCCAACTGATTAAAGAAATGGTGTTAGCATCAACAATATTCAAACCATCATCATGAAAGGACTTATGCACAACATCCAAGCCATTATAACCATTAACCACCTCTAAAGTCTTCCCTTTAACAAAATCATCTAAAGAAACACTTAGAGTAGATTAGTTAAAACTTTTGAAAACATCAAAATTACCTTTCACATGTTTAGGTTTAGTGTGTTATTTAGGAATCCAAGAGAGAAGCACTCAAAATCACCAAGAATGTGAGGGATCCCAAAATTGCTCAATAAGAGGGTTTAGTTTAGTTTTTTTAGGTTTTAGGTTTAGTTTATTAGTTATTATTTGGTTTTTTTAGTTTTATGTTATTATTAATTTATTATAAGTTTTATGTTTAGTTTACTTTGTTTAGTTTTAGTTAGGTTTCGTTAGTTTTAGTTATTATTATTTTAGGTTAGTTTAGGGTTAGGTTTAGTGTATTATTAGTTTTATTTCTTGTGGTTTACTTTTTAGTTTATTTTATTTATTATTAGATTATTATTTAGTTAGTTATTTATTTAGTTTAGTTATTATTATTATTTAGTTTTTATTATTATTTAAGTTTTAGTTAGTTTTAGTTAGTGGTTTAGTTTTATTTTCTTAATCCATTTATTAGTTTATTAGTTTATTTGTGGGTTTATTATTAATTATTATTTTTTATTTTATGGTTTAATTTTATTAGTTATTACTAGTTATTATTATTATTTTTTAGTTTAGTTATGGTTTATTATTAGTTTTATTTTAGATTATTTTTTAGTTTATTATTATTTAGTTTATGTTTAATATTATTAGTTTTATAATTATTAGTTAATTTATTTTATTTAGTTAGATTTTATTTTAGTTATTTACTTATTTATTAGTTAGTTTATTATTATTTTATTATTATTAATTTTAGTTAGTTAGTTATTAGTTATTATTATTATTAGTATTTTATTATTAGTTATATTTTATTAGTTATTATTATGTTTTATTTATTAGTTAGTTTTTTATGGTTTATTAGTTTAGATTTAGGGTTTAGTTTTAGTTATTTAGTTATTATTATTTAGTTATTAGTTATTTAGAGTTAGTATTTAGGTTTATTTATTAATTATTTATTTTTATTTGTTAGTTTTTATTAGTTTGTTATTTATTAGTGGTTTAGTTAGTCAATTATATATTTAGTTTAGTTATTTTATTTAGTTTTAGGTTAGTTAGTTTTGGTAGTTTATTAGTTAGTTATTATTTATTTTAGTTTAGTTTATTATTATTAATTTATAGTTTATGGTTTAGTTTTTATTAGTTATTATTTTATTTATTAATATTATTATTATTAGTTTAGTTATTATTTTAGTTTTAGATTATTTTTATTATTATTAATTTATGTTATTATTATTTTTTATTATTATTATTTAGTTTATTTATTTAGTGGGTAGGGTTTAGTTATTTAGTTATTTATTATTTATTAGTTTATTATTATTAGTATTAGTTTAATTAGTTAGTTATTATTAATTATTATTATTATTAATTTGATTAGTTTAGTTATTGTTAGTTAGTTTTATTTTATTATTAGTTTATTTATTAGTTTATTATTTTAGTTATTTTACTTAATTTTGCTTTATTTAGTTATTAGTTTATTAGTTTATTATTGGTGTTATTATTAATTCTTTAGTTAGTGTTTTATTATTAGTTTATTAGTTATTTTAGTTTTATTAAGTTTTATCATTATGTTTATTTATTAGTTACTTTTTATATTTTATTAGTTTAGGTTTAGAGTTTAGTGTTTAGTTATTTAATTATTTATTATTAGTTATTATTATTTATTATTTTTAGTGTTTATTATTTTATTGGGATTAGGTTTATTTATTAATTAGTTTAGTTTTATTAGATACTTTTTTAGTTAGTTAGTTTATTAGTTTATTAGTTATTAGTTATAGTTATTAATTATATATTATTAGTTTTAGTTTTATTAGATTTATTTAGTTTATGATTAATTTTATTTTATTATTAGATTATTTTTAGTTAGTTTATTGGTTTTTTTTTGTTTATGTTTAATTTAGTTAGTTTATTTATTAGTTTAATTAGTTTTTATTATTATTAGTTCATTAGATTTCTAGTTATTATTTAGTTAGTTTAGTTTAGTTAATTTTATTAATTTTTGTTTTTGTTTATTATAAGTTTATTAGTTTTAGTTTATTATTTATTAGTTTTAATTTTAGTTAGTTTAATTTACTATTTTTTTAATTTATTATTAGGGCTTAAGGTTTAAGGTTTAGGGTTTAGGGTTTCAGATATGGGGTTTAGAATTTTAAGAATTATAATTTAGGATTTAGGGATAGTTTTAGGGTTTAGGATTTGGTGTTAAGTCTTTTTTATATTTTTATATTTTTTTATTTATAGGGTTTATGGTTTAGGGTTTAGGTTTTATGTTTAGGGTTCAAGTTTTAATTTAGGGCTTAGGATTGTTCATTTTTTTATTGAGAACAAATTCAAATTCAACATTTCTTCTTTTCGATTTCATTAGCTAGTAATACACCAAGTTCTCTAAGACACAAGCAACGACATAGATCAAAAAATGAGCACGATAGAAATCAAAACCCTAGATAATCATCTCAATTATAAAGACATAGTTTCATAAGCAAGGTTGGATCTTTTTTATTTCTCCATTCATCAATCACCCCCTTTCGAGTAGTCCACCATCATATCCATCTCTCCCTCAGAACCACCATGCATGTAACCTCCTCTTCCTCCTATCCATAACCACCATCGCTCAATCACCACCTCCATATCCACCAACACATCTAGATCCCACCACCATTGTGATAACCACCGCCCCCCCTTCCACCACCATAGACTAAGCTGATAGTGATGTTCATGGCATCAAGGTTATTATCATTCTTAGGGTTTAGGTTTAAGTTTATGTTTATTAGGTTTTATGGTTTAGGTTCATTTTTTAATTTATTTAGTTACTTTAGGTTTAGTTTCAGGGATTGGGGTTTAGAGTTTAGGGTTTAGGGTTAGGGTTTAGAGTTTAGGTCAGTAGGATTAGGGAGGTCAGGGACCAGGGTTTAGGGTTTAGAGTTTATAGTTTAGTCACTGGTAGTGGTAAGGTGTAGAGTATTAGGCCTAAGGTAGTGTTTTTATATAGGGCCTGTCAGTTTAAGGCTCAGATCTGGTTAGTTGGGGTCAGTGGTGGCCTTAGATCAGGCCCAGGGCTCAGGTCAGTAGTCAGGGCCTAGGTTGTTTTAGGGCCTAGGGCTCAGGGCCTAGTCAGGATCAGTTTAAGGTCAGTTTAGGCTCAGGGTCCTGTATTAGTAGGTTCAGTTTAGAGTTTTAAAATTAAGCAAACCCAGTAGGTAGCTCATTTATTTATTTATTTTTTTTAATTTATTTTTATTCAAGTTTATTTTTTTATTTCTTTATTTAGTTTACTTTGTTTATATAGGATTATTTGTTTTAATTTTCAATTTTAATTTATTTTAGGTTTAGTTTAGGTTTGGGTTTTTTTTTTATTTTATTTTATTTATTTTAGGTTTGTGTATTTTTTTTTATTTAGGTTTAGATTTAGGTTTCTATTTTTTTAGCTTTAAGTTTTAGGTTTTATTTTAGGCTTATTTAAGGTTTTATTTTTATTTATCTTATTTTATTTTAGTTTATGGTTTAGGTTTATTTTTTTTGTTTAGTTTATGTTAGTTTAGTTATTTTAATTTGGTTATTTTAGGTTTAGGTTTTTTTATTTTAGTTTTGGTTTTAGTTTAATTTTATTTATTTTAGGTTTATTTTGATTTAGGTTTTATTTAGCCTTTATTTTATTTTTTATTTTTGGTTATTTTAATTTTATTTTATGTCTATTTTATTTTATAGATAATTATTTTAGTTTAATTTTATTTTTAGTTTAGTTTAGGTTTTATTTATTTTATTTTGATTTAATTTTAATTTTTATTTTATTTTTATTTTTATTTTAGGTTTAGATTTAGGTTTAAGTTTTAGGTAGGTTTTATTTTATTTTATTTTATTTTATTTAGGCTCACATTTTATTTATTTTATCTGTTTAGTTTAGGTTTTTAGGATCATGGTTTAGGGCCCAGGGTCTGGGGTCAGGCCCAGGGTCAGGGTCAGGTTGTGGCCTGGGCTCAGTGGCTCAGTGGCCCAGGGCTAGAGCTCAGGTCCACATTTGGGATTTAGGGTAGAGGCTCAGGGTTTTGGTCATGGCTCTGGCCTAAGTGTAAGGGTTTAGTAGTATTTAGGGCTTAGGGTCTTTGAGTCAGTTTTGGATTAGGATTTAGTGCCCAAGATTTAGTGGTGGGAGGTTTAGGGTAGTGGTTTAGGTTTTAAAAATCAAACCAACTGGTTTAGGTTTATTTATTTTTAACTTTATTTTTTATTTATTTTAGTTTATTTATTTTATTATTATTTTTTAGGTTAATTTTTTATTTTTATTTAGTTTAGTTTATTTATTTTAGTTTAGGTTTTTATTTTAGTTTAATTTTTAGGTTTAGGTTTAGGTTTATGTTTATTTTTTTAGTTTAGTTTTATTTTTCTTGTAGGATTTAGGGCTTTTATGGTTTAGAGTTTATGGTTTAGGGTTAGCTTAGTTTTAGGTTAGATTGGGTTTGGATTCAGCCATGGCTTAGGTTGTTTTTTCTTTATTTTTTAAATTTTTATTTTTTTTAATAAAGTAAACTCATAGATTTAGGTTTATTTAGTTTATTTTTTATTTATTTTAATTTTATTTTATATTTAATTTTTATTTTTTATTTTTATTTAGTTTAGTTAATTTATTTTAGTTTAAGTTTTTTATTTTAGTTTATTTTTTAGATTTAGGTTTATTTTTTAGTGAAGTTTTATTTTATTACATTTTATGCTTCAATTTTATTTTATTTTAGTTTAAGTTTAGATTTTATTTTATTTTTTTTAGTTTTAGTTTTATGTTTTATTTTAAGTTTATTTTTTTTATTTTTTTAGTTTGTTTAGATTTAGGTTTATTTATTAGGTTTAGGTCTCAGTTTATTTATTTTAATTTATTTTAGGTTTAGTTTTATTTTATTTTATTTTAGGTTTTTTTTAGTTTAGGGTTGGTATTTATTATTTTTGGTTTTACTTTGGTTTATTTTTTTAGGTTTTATTTAGTTTTATTTTATTTTATTTTTTTATTTTATTTTATTTTAGTTTAGTAGTTTATTTTAGGTTTTTTTTAATTTTGATTTTAATTTATTTTATTTTAGTTTAGTTTTTATTTTATTTTCCAGGTTTTTAGGTTTACTTTATGTTTTATTTTATCTTGGTTTAGGGTTTTATTTATTTTATTTTAGGTTTTATTTAGTTTTATGGGTTTAGCTTTAGCTTAGTTTTAGTGGTTTAGTTTGGTGGGTTTAAGGTTTAGGTTTGGGGTGTGGTTTAGGGTTTTAGGGTAGGGTTTAGGTTTAGTTTTAGGGTTTAATGTTTAGGGTGTGAGGTTTATGTGCTTGGGTTTAGTTTAGGTTTTAGTTTAAGGTTGTTTTAGTTTGGTTTTGATTTTCTTTTTTTTCTTTTTAATAAAGAATAAATTCATATTGAACATTTCTTCTTTTCGATTTCATCAACCAAGTAAGACACCAAGTTTTCTAAGACACAAGTGATGACATAGATAAAAAATGAGCACGCATAGAGCAAATCAAAAACCCTAGATAACTAGAACCATCTCTTCCGTAAAGACATAGTTCTATAAGCAGCAGATTGGATAGATCGTTCTTCAGTTTCTCCAGTTCCTAATAAAACCACCCAGGCCTCTTTAATAGCTAGATTTACCATCATATCTCGATCTCACTCCACCACCATGGCTCTTACCTCCGCCAGCCTCCCGCCTCCATAACCACCACTTCTTTACCACCACCTCCATATCCACCAGACCTCCATATCCCCCACCACCACTATATAATAATCGCCTCTGCCTTCACCTCCACTACTGATCTAGACAGCCTGCTGACGTGATGTTCTTGCCTTCAAGGTTCTCCTATTCTTAGATTTAAGTTTAGGTTTGCTTAGTTTTAAGTTTTAGGATTTAGGTTTATTTTTTAATTTATTTAGTTACTTAGGTTTAGTTTAGGGTTTCTTTAGGGTTTAGGATTGTGATAGGGTTTAGGTTTGGTGTTTAGTGGTTTAGGTTTAGGATTTTGTGGTTTATGCTTTTAGGTTTAAGTGCATAGGGGGGTTTAGGTTTAGGATTTAAGGTTTTTTATGTAAGGATTAGGGTCTAGGATTAGGGTTTAGGTTTAGGTTTAGGTGTGTGTTTTAGGATTTAGGGTTTAGTGTTTAGGATTTGTGGTTTTAGGGTTTAGAGTTTAGTGTTCATGATTTAGGATTTAGGATTTAGGTATTAGGGTTTAAGTTTTAGGTTTAGGGTTTAGGTTTTAGTTTAGGGTTTAGGGCTTTTGTTTGTTTTTAAATTGAACAAATTCATAATCAACATTTCTTCTTTTCGATTTCATCAACCAGGTATCACACCAAATTTTGTAACGCACAAGCGACAACATAGATAAAAAATGAGCACGCATAGAGCAAATCAAAAATACTAGATAACTAGAACCTTCTCTAAAGAGATAGTTCCATAAGCAACAGATCGGATCACCATTCTTCGCTTCCAGCCTCTAAACCACCACCTCGAGTAGTGCATCCACCATCAAATCCCGATCTCCCTTCATCGCCACCACAACTATAACCTATGTCTCTCCTCCCACGTCCATAATCACCACCACCCTCACCACCTCCATATCCTCCACCACCACCTCCATCCCCACCACCATTACGATAACCGCCCGCCTTCTCAACTCCACCGCCAAATCTAGATCGAGCTGGTTGAAGAATATGTTCTGCCATCAAGGTTCTGCCCATTCTTAGGGTTTAGTTTTTTTTAGGAAAGTTAGAATTTTATTACCTTAAAAAATAAAGTATATGTCATTAAAGGGGTAAAGCTCAAATTTCTACGCTCACAGAGCTACAAGAAACCTAAAGAACTAAACCCTATCTATATAATGAAAAAAGAAAATAAAAAAGACAAAAGAATATAAAAGCAAATCAGAAAGTACACAAAAAGGGCTAATAAAACTTAAGAAAATAATAAAGGACTAGTCAACAACAATTCATGATCCCTTTGAGAAGGAAAGATAAGCAAGATCCACATCAACAGTACTTGAGTTGGCTAAGTAAAAATCATTCCATTTGAGAAGTTTTAACTACAAAAAAGATATGAAACACTACAAATACCATAAATCAAGGAAAAATTGATAAAATAAATAATTTAGAAAGAGAAAGAGAAGGTTCATAGTTTAGTCCAAATACATAAAGGATCTCGGGTAGTTAGGGTCAGAACAACCCACAACTATCTAGCATCAATCCAAATCCAAGGGAAAAACCTCCACCCAAATAGCAAAATAGTAGAAGATAAGACCAAAGAGAAGAAACATAGCAGAGAGACCAAGAGGGCATCTAGAAGCCATCAAAGCCACCACCAAGTGCCAAAGGAAAGCAAATCCACCATCACCAACCAAGAGAAAATATCGAAATAAAGAGATCCAACTAAACCAAAAGGGAGTCAATACCATCCAACATAAAGCCCAAAACACCAAACCACTAAGCATCCAAGGAAGACATCAAAAAAAACCCCTCAAGTAGCCAAACAACAAGTCCTAAAATAGACCAAAAACCACAAGAGCTATATCCTCCACCAACAAATAGCCAATAAAACCACCCAGAGCTCAGATGAGTAGTAGGAGAAGTCAAAAGAGGAAAAATGACACCCAAAACTAGGGAAGAAAAATAAAGGAAAAATAGCTACACCCAAGAGAGGATAACCAACCCGTGAGCGTAAAACCAACCACTCACCTAAACCAACCATCAAACAGACAACACATCCACCCAACCAACCAAAATAGATAGCCAAAATAACCATCCAGTACCAACAAACCAACCAAGAATAGAGCTAATACAAAGCCCAAAAAAGAATTAAAAAGAACAACAAAAAAGCAACAACCCACTTGGAGATCTCCAAAATAACCAAGAAATAAAATGGTAGTCACCAAACTAAAAAGGCCAAGGAGGACCACCCAACCACAAGCAAGAAAATTGTAAGGAAAAGAACAAGGCTAGGGAAAACAAAACCCCTTCCAAATCCCAAAGAGATAGTCACTACAATGGAGAAAATGGGAGACAAAAACCACATAATAGTTAACTCAAATTCACAAGGTAGATAGAACCAACCAACAAAAACCTCCAAGCCAAACTAGGAAAGGATAATCAAGCCAGAAGAGGCCAATAGTGCCATGAGAAAATAACCACCCAAAATAGCTAGGAAATTGAAAGAAACAAATAGCAAGAATTAGAAGAATGAACCATAGCATTCAAACTAATTCAAAAAAAAAGGCACAAAAAAACTAAAGGCAAACCCAACATTCATTGGTAAAAAGGGTAGGCCAAAATATTGGTACAATCACAACCCAACGGGATACACAAAGCATGAGCCAGAGAAAGAAAACTGCCAAGCTCAGAGGATAGGGAAACCAATTAAAAATTGCACCACTAAGACCCAAAAAATGGCCAGGCAAGTATAGAATGGGGTAAAGAGGAAGGGGGTTTAAGTATAGAAATAAACTCACCAAAAACCACTTCCTAGTGAGGGGAGAAAAACAACAAAAAATAGACTGAATAAAACCACCATAGCAAAAGATTAATAAAATAACAGAAGGTTAAAATTTGAGGTAAGGTAGTCTAGTGTTATCCAGATTGATCAGACCACGTAGATGCTTAGGTATGCTATGGTTATCAAATAAAGTGAGCTCATTTAATTCCCTCAAATTAGCTAGAAATCAACAAAGCATTACTTTCATGAAGAATGTGAAAAACTTGAGAAAGAAGCTTTTAGTGTGATTAAGAAGATAAAATAAGTCAAGATTTCCCATTTTATTATTATTAAGCCTTCTCTTAAATAAATATCAATAGGCCTTTGCTTAAATAAATATCAATACCATGAGTTTAGTATAAATAACAAAACAAGATTTGAGGTAGTAAAAGCATAAATGATAGTGCTTTAGATTCCCTAAGAATTCCACACCATATTTATTTTGGGAAATAGAACCATCAATATTGATCTTAATAGAATTTTCTTTAGGCTTAATCAAATGTATAATGCTAATACTCTTGTAGGAAGGATCATCATGCAAAGTGATAAATTTATAAAGTGAAAATTTCTAATTAAATTTTCATTAAATAAAGCATGAATTTTTTCTTTAGTTCTAGAAGGATCATTTTATGGTTCAAGGGATAACACAATATTTAGCATCATTTTTATCCATCCTAATGAACCAAATAAGGGTAATAGCAATTAAAACTTTGATATGACCTTTCATAGTTTTATGGAAACAAACTTTAAGAAGTTGATATAATGAAAGAGAGCTGTGAAAATAGTAAGTGTTAAATAAATCATCATACCATATCCAAAGTTTGGAAGCAATAGCACCATTGAACAAAACATGATTAACATTTTCAATATGAAAGCAATAATAGCACTTATAAGGTAAGTAAAACCCTTTAAGAGCAAGGAATCAACAGATGAAGTTATTCAAAATCCTCCAAGCTAAAACTGATTAAGAAATGGGAAAGATATTATTCCAAAGTTTAATGAAAACATTAGAGGTGTTCTATTTATTTCTAATAAAATTCCAAACCTCTTTAACAATGAAATCACCATTGTAATAGTGCTTAAAAAGGATTTGACCAGTTTATTAGAAAAGATAGCTTTTCTTTTAAATTCAAATTTAACAAAAAATTTGGTTAAAAGTTTAGGTTTTTTTTTTAAATTTTCTTTTAAATTAAATAAACCAGTAGGTTTATGTTTATTTAGTATATTTTTTTATTTAAGGTTTAGGTTTTAGGGTTTAGGTTTAGGGTTTTGGGTTTAGTTTAGCTTTTAGGTTTAGGGTTCAAGTTTTAATTTAGGGTTTTTGTGTATTAGGTTTAGGGTTCAGTTTTAGTTTAAGGTTTAGGGTTTTTGGTTTTTTTAATAGAGAACAAATTTAGATTCAACATTTCTTCTTTTCGATTTCATCAACCAAGTAACACACCAAGTTTTCTAAGACATAATCAACAACATAGATAAAAAATGAGCACGCATAGAGAAATTTAAAACCCTAGATAACTAGAACCACTACTATAAAGTCACCATTCCATATGTAGCAGATCAATTGGCTATTCTTCATTTTCTCAGTTCCCATCGTAACCACTACCTCGAAGGGATCCACCATCATATCCCCAATCTCTCCCTCCACCACCACACGCTATAACCTCCATCTCTCCTCCCTCCACCAACCATACTACTCCACCACCAACTCCATATCCACCGCACCTAGATCCCCACGCCACTATGATAACCACTACCTCACCATCGATCTAGACTAAGCTCATTGATGGTGATGTCCCTATCAAGGTTCTCATTCATTCAAGGGTTTAGGTTTATTAAGTTTGTGTATGTTTATTTATTAATTTATTTAGTTACTTACTTTAGGTTTGGGTTTGGGGTTTAGGGTTTGTTTAGGGTGGTGGTTTGTGGTTTAGTGTTTAGGGTTTTATGCTTTAGGGTTTAGGGTTAGGGTTTAGTGGATTAGGGTTTTTGGGATTTAGGTTTAGGTTTAGTAGGTTAGTTTTAGGGTTTAGGGTTTAAGATTTAGGGTTTTAAGGTTTTATTTTAAAAAAATTATGTAAACCCAGGTTTAATTTTATTTAGTATTTTTTATTTATTTATTTTAGTTTATTTTCTTTTATTTTATTTAGGTTTATTTTATTATTTTATTTAGTTTAGTTTATTTATTTTAAGTTTATTTATTTTTTTAATTTAGGTTTTATTTTAGTTTATTTTTTTAGGTTTAGTTTAAGTTTATTTTGTTGAGTTTTATTTTATTTTATTTTTTTATTTTAGTTTTATTTTTTTATTTTTTAGGTTTAGGTTTTATTTTTTTTATTTATTTAGGTTTATTTTATTTTATTTATTTTATTAGGTTTTATTTTTATTTAGTTTAGATTTATTTTTTAGTTTATTTTATTTTATTTAGTTTTTATGTTTAATTTATTTTAGCTTTAGGTTTAGGTTTTATTTATTTTAGTTTAGTTTATTTTAGTTAATGTTGAGGTTTATTTTATTTTATTTATTTTATTTTTATTTTAGTTTAGGTTTTATTTATTTTAGGTTTTATTTTATGGTTTATTTTTTAGGTTTTGGTTTTTATTTAGTTTTATTTATTTTATTTTTTTTTTTTTATTTTACATTTTATTTCTTTATATAGTTTTTTTTTTATTTTAGGTTTATATATTTTTTATTTTAGTATCTTTATTTATTTTACTTATTTATTTACTTTTTATTTTATTTTTAGTTTTAGTTTAGGGTTTTATTTATTATTATTTTTATTATACCCATGTTTATATTTTATTTTTAGGTTACCCAGGTTCAGCAGGGCCCAGGGTTTAGGGCCCAGTAGCCCAGGGTTGGTGGCCCAGGGCCCAGGGCCTGGGGTTTAGCCCAGGTGGAACCAGTGTCAGAGCCCAGGCCTGGGGCAGGATCTGTGGCCCAGGGGCCTAGGGCCTAGGTCAGTTGAGCCCAGGGCCCAGGGCCTGGCCAGCCTCAGGCCAGGCCCTGGGGTAGGGCCCAGGGCCTGCAGGCCCAGCCCAGGCCCAGTGTAGAGTTCAGGGTCTAGGGCCTCCCAGGCCTAGGGCCTAGTGGTCTTTGTGGTAGCCCAGGGTCTTTAGGGCCCAGGGCCTAGGGCCCAGTCCAGTGTAAGTCTGGGCCTCAGTGGTATCAGTGGCCCAGGGTCAGCTCAGTGCTCAGTCATTTAGGGCCCAGGCCCAGGATTTGGTTTAGGGCCTGAGGTGCACTAGAGCCCAGGGCCCAGGGCCCAGTGTCTGTGGTCACAGGTTTGGGTGTGGGTTCAGTGGGCCTTAGGGTGGGTAACACACCATAGGTGGGCAGGGTTTGGCCTGGGTAGCCAGTAGTGGGTATAGGTCAGGGTGTTAGGGTGGTCAAAGTTAGTCAGGTTATTAGGGTAGTTTTTTTTAAACCAAGCAAACCAAAGTTTAAGTTTTAGTTTATTTAGTATATCATCATTTATTTATTTATTTTTTTTATTTTATTAGGTTTATTCATTTATTTTAGGTTTATGTTAGTTTAGGTTTTTATTTAGTTTTTTAGGTTTTAGTAGGTTTAGGTTTATGTTTTTTTATTTAGTTTTATTTTTATTTTATTTTTTAGGTTATTTTATTTTTAGGTTTAGGTTTTATATTTTATTCTTTAAGTTTAGTTTTAGGTTTATTTAAGGTTTTTTTTTTTTTTTTTAGTTTTAGATTTAGGTTTATTTTAGTTTATTTTATTTTATTTAGTTTTAGGTTTAGTTTAGTTTTATTTTAGGTTTAGAGTTTAGGTTTTATTTATTTTAGTTTATTTTAGTTTAGGTTTATTTTTTATTTTATTTTAGGTTTTAGGTTTTTCTTAGTTAGGGTTTATGTTTTTATTTTTTATTTAATTTTATAATTTTATTATTAGGTTTATTATTTTTTTGGATTTAAGTTTTTATTTAGTTTTATTTTATTATATCATTTATTTTTTTATTTTAATTTAGTTTTATCTTTTATTTTAAGT